>JAPSES010000228.1:4206525-4222043 GCA_029822895.1 Maxillicosta whitleyi
CCCCCCCCCCCCCCCCCCCCCCCCCCCCCCCCCCCCCCCCCCCCCCCCCCCCCCCCTTTCAACGTTTGTGTTGTAACATTAAGACTGACACATACAACAGGATAAGGCGAAGTAGTGACAAGTAGCACAGGTGAACATCCTGTCTGCTAGTGTAGACCTGTAAGGACGTGCCAGGAAAGCCTAAAGTGGAAAACAATGCTGCTGAGGTACTTTTGATTGACTGTCTGCTTTTCTGCCACCCAGTGTTTTTTGTAATTCATCTTCTACATTTTCCAAGATGCACATTAGTCTCTGTAGTGGATCCATCTCTGTATGAAACTTGACACAGACCGGCCAGGACAGAGACAGAGACAGACTGTAGGTGACAGGGTTCAGTGAGCAGGGGAAGATTACTGGCCACCCAGAACTTCCCCTGCATCGCTGCTTGGGGGCCTCCCACCGGAAGGTGACAGATCCACGCTCTGTTGCCCACGGTTACAGTTTGTCACTGTGGTATTTCCAGGGAATCCTTGGGGGACTTAAGGAGGGGCTTAAACATTTGAAGGTTTATGGTATTAGAAGATAAAGAGCAGCTGGGAAGTAGTGTAATGTGTGGCGTAATACTGGAGGTGTGTGACATGGGGTGAGTGAAAGGTTATCCTCGCATTCCCCTCAGCAAACCTCCAGGACCCTTATAAGGAAGACCAGGACAGAGGATGATGTGTGTGTGTGTAAGCTTAGGTCACTGCTGGTGCCTTTTCCAAGTTTTGACCATTCATGGAACACATTACCACTTGACATTTTGTGGTCAGGTTTTCGAGCAGTCGCCCCCACAGCTCTTATCTGTCTGACCACTGTGGGAATTGACTCATTTATTCTCTGTGATCCACATGGCAGTTTGAGGAAGTAAATATTAGCATTTTCTGTTCCAGTTCAAGTGTTAGTCACAGCAACCGAAGGTCAGAGGATGCTCTGAATCAACATTCAATAAAATAATGTCAACAAGAAAACTAAATAGAATTGACCAACTATCATAACTATTGCCAGTTATCAGATCTGACATTCCACAGCTTTATATAATCATTATTTTACAACAATGTTACCAATCATCAGTCTGATATAAAATAAGAGTAATAGCCTAACCAACCCTGAAATGAGTAAGAAAAAAAACATTTAATTCTTAACTCATTGTTATTTTTATCCCTCTAGTTCAGGGTAAATGTTGACATTTTATTGATTCATGTAGTATTTGATTTGACAGTCAGTTTAAAGGAAGTCCAACACTTTTTTTTTTTTTATCAGTATTATTCTAAAATTAGACACCAAGGTCTCCCACTTTTACTGCTAATGTACTGTAGATCACAGTTCAAGTATCATTAATCAGCCTCTCTAACAACTAATAATATTATTTTTTGAATAATACCTAAGAAAACATATCAATCAGGCCCTGTTCGATAATCATTCCAGTGTGGACCAAAAATAAGTCAGTATATTTTGCCTCATTACAGTGTTCTGTGTATCACATTGATTTGTTGTTTTCTGTCTTTTCTAATCTATTTGTATAAATTTTCAGTTGTAATACATCAGGATTTTCGCTATTATTCAATGCAAAAACATAAAATCTGATTTTTTTAATGCTTTTTATTATCGTCTGGTCAAGCTTTATATATAATGGAACAGTGATAATGAATCAAACTGATGTATTCTTAACTGAAAAACAGAATAACTTTTCTGACACAATTTCCAAACTTCTCACATACCTTTGTATCTACATTTTCCACAAATCCATATACCACTTAAACCCCTTGACACTGACTTTAAACTCTAACTCTCTCTAAAGTAAATTCCTTTAAAACATGATATTTGACCTCAGCTGATATGATTAAAGTCTGTGAGAGAAGGGATTAGCCTTGTGCTGCCATCTTAAAAAAGGATCTGACTGTTTGTAGTTGATCTTAACAGTGCAGTCATTTCTAAAATAGTGTATTAAATATAATTTCACATCAGCACTTTTATATTTACTCATACATCTCCAGGTAATGAGTAAAATATCAGGTATTAAAGTGAGTGATTTGGCAGCTGAACACGTCTCACACCAGCAGTGCCATCCCACAGTTATGATCTGGAAACTAAAAACATGTCCCAGTTTGCTCTGCATGTTCAGTAAAGCCATAAATAATCAGTGTATTTAATTTAAGAGAATGACTGATAAAACTGTCTGCGGTAATGCTATTGAGGATTTGTTTAAGCCGGAGCTGCTCTGACACCTGATGCAAGACTTAGGTAATTTTAGGAAACGAAACACAGTCCAAATACCTTTAATATCTCATCTGTATGTGGGAAAATATTTTGCGATTTTCATTTACAGTGTTCGCTGTGCTTTTTTTTTTTTCAGGTAATGGCTGTGGACATACCCTGCTGGGTGCAGAGTCTGGCACCCTGGCCTCTCAGAAGTATCCGGGCACCTATCCCAGTAATACCATTTGTAAATGGAGGATTCGAGTGTCAGAAGGGCGGACACTGCGACTGCTCTTCGGGGATCTTGACATCGAAAACAGTCCGGGCTGTAAAAATGGTTCTCTTGTGATCACAGACAAAAATGGAAAACCCAGACTCGGTAAGAGTGTGCCCCACTGATGGAAAAGAATTTACTCACTCATAATTGTTTCAAATGCCACTGTCAGACTTTAATTTTCAGTGTTATTACTGATGTTATCCCCACCGTGATTATGGAACACTCACGGTGCATACCAATCTATTGACACACTGATATTAGAGCAAACCCAATTTTGCAATAGACACATAGATGTTTCCCAACCAGGTGTATCATGTCATGTCTCAAGGGCATAAAAGTTTGACAACACACCAAAATATGGGCTGAGAGATTCAACACACAGAAATATTAATTTAAGCTGTATTTAGTCTTTAGGCTGGGTTTTTGTTTTTAGTGTTTATAACTGGATTCCACAGAACTTCACTCATGATTTTTATTAGGTTTTCTCTGCCTGGTAACTGTCTTAAAACATCTTAAATGTCTTGAATTTACAAATCTGCATTTAATACATTTAAAAAAAGTATTTAAAGAGTTTTGAATTTGATATGGTGGGTCTTTAGTTATATTATCATAAACTTGTTCACTGCATTGTGTTTAAATGTGTCTGTTAAATATCCAAAGTAACATTTGTCTATTCAGTTACATCTGTTCCAACCTGACAATTTATACTGAAATTAAGAACCAATTATCATTAACTTTGCAGCCCCCGGTGAGGAATAATCACAGAACATTCAGTTCTGTGTACAGTATGCACATAATGTTCAGTCTCTGCTGATATAAATAAATACACTTTACTAAATCGTAGGAGTCACACGTTTTTTTGCCGGTTTGTCTGTGAAATAGGCATTAAATTCTGCTCTAAGTAGTCTTAAAATGTCTTACATTTAACTTGTAGATACCTGTAAATATCTACATTCTCCTACAGCTTGAAGGAAGCCTCAGTAGAATAAAAAAGATTAAAATAAAGTACATCTTTTACTCTTCTCCTTACAATTTTAAGTATTAGACACAGCACCCAAAGCGTTAGGTAGCACCCAGTACTTTTTTAATATGCATTTTTAACCCACTCTAGCTTTTTCAATATTTTAGCTGTGTAGTACATTCTTCTAATAATAGTTCAAAATGATATGTTCCAGGACAATACTAGAACCCTCACATCACCTAAGGTCTCTGAAAACCAAAGGAAAACCCAGACAGCAACCTGCCAATTATACAGGTGTAGTGTTCTGTTTTGTGCAGGCATGTGTTTGGTTCATTTATTCAGTGGGTTTGTGTGCTCACAGGTCCAATATGTGGGAAACTTGATGCATCACAGAAGAATGTGACACTTGAAACTAATGAAGTGACAATAACCTTCAAGTCAGGCCCACACCACACTGGACGAGGGTTTCTACTGTCATATGGAACCGACCAATATCCAGGTAAGATAATAACCTGACTGCTCATTAATGCTTCCTTATTTTTATGTCATTATTTGTTGTAATGCACTGAGTGAATATATTTCTTTTTGTATGTTAATGGTATTTAGGATTTTTGTTATTTGTATGTTTTTAACAAACAACTGACATTGACAGTGCTGCTTTTTAAAAATATTTTTGTTGTTTATTGATATACATTCATGCCGTCTATACAATAAGTAAAGACAACTTTTAACTTGAAGGGCAGTCAGAGAAGACAGGCCACTCCTAAGCTCAGTACTCCATTCTTCTTCTATAATATTACTAAACTACAAACAATGATTACCCGTGATTTCCTCATTTCCATCAATTGGTGCCAGTTAGTTTCATAATTTTTTCATCATTCTTTGTTTGTTTTCTGCTGTTAACAAAGCCACAAAACAGCCAACCCAGCTCCAAAGTTGAAAGAGTTTTCATCCTTTGTGGATGTCCTGCATTTACACCAAGGTTTATGAATACCAGTGCACTAGTTTTAGTGCAATCTTGCTGGCAAACAAAGAACGGATCGATCGCATAACCTCTCTCGGAGAAACTATCAATCACCAAGTGTTGTGCTGAGTTCCTGTAAATGGAAAGACGGTGCAATAAAGAAAATTGTCCATAACACAGGAAAAACTGAGATCACCCAGCTGTGCCACCATGTATGGTTCCAAGAAGGAAGTTCCGCATTGACTAAATGAAGCTCAGTTGGTGTACGTTGTTGTGTTCCTGGCCTGTGTTTGAGTATTTGTCCTTGTGTGAGGCAGCGCTGTGTTGATGTGTGTGTGTGGTGGTGAGCTTATGAGTCACTGCTTATTGGCATTCATCCTCCATCGCTATCTTTGCTCCAGCATGTTTGCTCAGAGAGCAGGATTCAGGCTGAATGGAGTGAGGCCTCAGGCTTGAGTGTGTAGCTTGGAGTGGCTGATTTTTTTTTTCTTCTACTCCCCCTCCTCTTCTTTAACCAAGGCCCATGAACAGCCTGTTAACTACTGCAAACCCACTCTTAACACTAGTGGTGGTGTGACCTGCAAAGCACCATAACCCTGTAGCTACTATCAGATCGAATATATTTACACTTTGCTTATGCCATTCCAGTAGCAGAAGTGTATGTCATGAGTAATGGGCTTAACAGAACATGTGAAATACGAAAAAAATACATTCAACAACTTACGCTTTGTAAATGTATAAATTGTAATACTTTAATATTGGTAATTGACTCCATGAAGAATAATATCTGCGTTTGTAAAGACTAATAGGGATCCTTAAATAAAGAATAAAGATGGAAATGATCATATTTTAATAAATGTTTTCTTTTCTTTTCCTTTCTTTTCTATTTTAATCACCCTGTATGCTAGAGTTGATCAGGTTATAATTGTTCATCATTTGGGTCATTCACTGTGCAAATCTAATTTTTTGTAGGATAATGACTATGGAAATGATCAGAAAATATTTTGTTTGCTCTGTAAAGCTATCAGTAAGGATGGTTATCATTAGAGTTTTTTTTGTCTATGAGCAGGTTTCACATCCACTATGTGGTACATTTTTGATTTATTTAATGTTGTTTTGTCATCGAGGCAGTATTCCATTTTGTGCATTTGCTTAAAAGTATGTAGAGGCTTGTGTGCTCTCTGTAGTATAACTCTTTGAACCAAAGGGCAATAAACAGAAGTATTAAAAAGGCAGTATAAATATGTTCATTGTCTTAGAGTGTAAATGTGATTCGTCCAAATAATATGACATTATACAGAGATTCGTAGTGTATTATTTCAGTAATTATGTGGACTTGTTTTGTCTGGATGTCAGACTATACTTAGTGCTTTTTCCTTTTCTCTGTATGAGCTCATCTGTATTGTACAGTATGTATCATAGTTTCCTGTTTTGTACTGAGTTGTTTATGAAATCCACCAACTTCTGGACCTAAGCCCACGTTCAGACGTACAAACCACTGTCTGTTAGCTGTGATCACACGAGGTTTGTTCACTGTGCCCGTGAACTGTGACAGAGTGACAGTAACAAAGGGTTTAGTCACATCCACAGTAATGACTGCTCATCTCCTAATATAGCACATTTAGCCCCTGGTAGACTGTCTCACACTGAATCTGTGTTTGTGTGTCTGGAATGGATAAAGTTGGCTGTTATGTAAGATACCAGAAGTTACACTGAACATTATTTCATTTAACTTAAATTGTAAAAAAAAAAAAAATCTTTTTTTTTTCTTATAGAGCTCATTTCCTGTTTACAACGCGGATCTCACTTTAATGCGCAGTATTTGAGGTAAGTGGTCAATGCGTCATCCCCAATAATTCCATGCGTTTTAGCGTTTCCCACATGTCTTCCTGTTGTTTTTCAGGGTTTACTGTCCTGCTGGGTGTAAGAATGTCACAGGTGACGTTTGGGGAAGCTTTGAGCAGGGCTACAGGGATGTAAGTTTGCAGTGTTTTATTTGGCACAGCAGAGGAAAAAGGATTTACCAGCATGAACTTCAAAGATTTGTCCTTTTTTTCTCTCCTGCCACAGACCTCAGTCCTGTGCAAATCTGCTGTCCATGCTGGTGTGGTGTCTGATAGCCTGGGAGGTCGCATCACTGTGACTCGTGGTAGAAGTCTGACGCTTTATGAATCGACTTTTGCCAATGGAATCCTGTCAAAAATGTGTGTTTGCTGCTATATTCATTTTTGCTCTTTTATTTGAGAATTTGAGAAACTGCTGTGTCTGTAGATTTGTAGCTTTATTTATTAGCAAAGATGGGCAAGGAAATGAAGAATGATAGAGGGAGAGAGATTTTGAAGTGCTCATTGTCCTGATAGCCATACAATTTGAGTTTCAGACTATGTAAAGGATGCTGGCATTTGATATTTTGAAGATACATCTCATCCAACCAAAAACATTTTTCTTTTAGGATTTAACAAAAAAAATCATAGAGGCTTAGAGTCAGCATCCTCCTGATTATGTAGAAGCACTGACATTTCACTGTTCTTTTGACAGGGGATCATTATCTGAAAAGAAGCTGCTTTTTAGCCAAGGTAAGAAGTAGAAGTAACATGTTTTGGTTTTCCTTCAGGGTGTTTTTGTACTTGTTTTGGCCCATTTACTATACATTGTTTGCATTCCTGCTGTAATTTCTAAAGTCATGCTGGTGTATTTTAGATTTATGATGTGGTATTTTCCCACCTGTTGGACATACATGACCTATCATTTGTCTTAGTGCAGTATGAAAATGAAGTATAAAATATGAAAGGGTTCTTATATTCTTTACAGAAAACACTTCAGGGATTGTACTGAACAGCTTTCACAGGCAGCTCTTTTCTCTGCTCTGTAAACAGACTGTAGCAGCATCCTGGCTGTTTCTGGTCTAAATGCCTCATCCTTTTGGGACAAAAATAGTCAGGAGTACCGAATGTTCTGGGCCTCAGGAAACACTGATTCAGGTCACGAATTCCTACCCTGGGCAGCAGGTAGTAATGACCCTAACCCCTGGGTGGAGTTGGAGCTGAGTGATAGAAGCACAGTAACAGGTAAGGATGAAATCTGTCACTCTTGATGTATTTTTGCTTATTTAAAAGCAGATGAATATAATTTGAAGCCGTCGAATCTGTATTTCTGTCAAAAATTGTCGATTGCGATGTAATTTTCCATTGTTAGTCTTAGTTTGTTGCATGCTCTTTTTTCAGGGATAATAACAACAGGATCAAATGAGTACATTGAATCCTACAGTCTTCTTTTCAGTAAGGACAGAAAGAACTGGAAGCTTTACAAAAGTGCTCTCAGTAAAGAAAAAAGGGTAAGCACTGCACTGTATTCACTGATGTCCTGCTGATGTATTGACTGAAGGCCTGACAGTCCGGAGCTGTGTACCTGACATGTGTTCATGAGCTGCTCAGTGTTCTCTGTCAATAAGTAACTTGGTTGTTATTGTTTCCAGGTGTTTCAGGCCTACACCGATGGCCACCTGAGGGTTCTTAACAGCCTCTTCCCTACCATAATAGCTCGGTTTGTCCGGCTGCAGCCACTCAAGTGGCACGGCAGAGCTTCAGCTCAGGTCCAGGTCCTGGGATGTCCTGTTGCCAAGGTTACACCAAGGTCCCGCTCAGCTGGGGGTAGGCCTTCACCTCTAGTGTGTTTATTCAGAGCTACATGATTACTCAGTTTTTTCATTGTAGGTTTTTTGCTTCTTGTCCAACAGACTCTCCATCCATCAAAGTTAATGTGGTTACATTGCCCCCCAGCTCGACACCCACCTCCACAGAGGGCCCAGTGTTAGTGGATACAAGACTAAGTACGTGCCTATATTTTCATGTAATTCATCAGCATCATACAGTGTGTGTACACACAGTGTGTGTGTGGGTCCTTTCCTTTTAATTTTAGACCTTGAAGTGCCTTAAATATAATGTTGACAGGTTCTAAAAAATGTACTATAAGTTGAAGGCGTTTTAAATGTAAAAGGCATTAGAGTCACACGAGACCTCAGAGGAACATGAGAGCAGGAGTTTTACCCCAGCCCCAGTGTAACAGGATGTAAAATAATAAAATCTTGATGTTAAATCAGTCAGTCTAAACCGTTGAGACCATGTTACAATGATAACAAAGCAAATGCAAATAATATGCTCTTGATTCTCACTGTTGCTGTTGTGTACACTGCAGTAATCTGTATTCCCTCCTCATATTTGTACTAATGTTTACTCACTCAAACACTTCCTCTGCTGCAGGCTCCAGTCAGCCAGTGATAGTAGCTGTGGGAGTGGTCCTGGGGCTGATAATGTGCGGCAGTTGTCTGTTGGCTGGTGTCTGGTGGAAACGAAGGTACCAACATTACTGATGTATTTTTTTTTCTAATTCCCCAGCTATTGAAGATTTTGCTTTATTGATGCAGTGACAATACTTAATTAATAGTTAATAATGTGTTTGTAGTCATAACATCATCCAGGAACTGTGTTTATTTAACCCAGTACATAAAGTCCCCATGAAACAGCTAGCACCATACTTCCATGTCTAAAAACACTTAATGAACATAAAAATTGGAAAGAGTTTATCTGGACTCAAAATGAATATACGGTCCAGAGCATGGTAAATTCTGAAATGCCATTAAGAGCACAAAATCACTTCTTTGTAATAGATGAGTCAGATAAAGGCGTGTAGGTGTCATATAGAAAAACACAGTTAGACAGTAGCTCCATCAAAATTCTAATAAAACATAGAAATGATGGTGTTTCTTTGCCGATGAAGACCTAACATGCCTCAGAAATCATGTTTATAGGTGTTGTAGTGTGTTTATATTTATAATATATTCATTGTTTAATCTCACTCTGATAAAACAAGAAGACCCAAACATCCATCACTGATCTAAACTGTTTAATACCTGTTGATCCACTAATCAGTACATGCAAATATCTGGTGTAAAATACAGTTTGTCATCTTTAAAAGGTCATCAGATATGACCCATGTGGACATTCAGAGGCGCTCTAGTTACCGTGGAAACACCATCATCTTCTACAAAAGTGATTCACCAATAAAACCTATGGGGTTGGATCAATGACAGTGGATGCACACACTTATTTATGTTCAGTTAATGAGAAATTTACCTGACAAAGTCAGTTTTTCTTTCAGTTTTCTCTGTTTTTGATAGAATAACTCTCAACTTTAATCTGAGTTTTTGTGAAAATCTGCATGATTAGTAAATTAAATTTAGGAAAATTCTTGATTTATATTGATAAAATACAAAACACAAAGGATAATATTCTCATAAATAGTGATAAATCACTTAAGAAAGGTTAGATATAGCGAAAATTTCATCTGGAAACTGACGCAAAAGTGGGTCACTGGGTCTTTATGGGTTAAACTTTAATAATAATGTTGGTAAAGTGAATATGACACAATTGACAGACAACCAATGCATCTACGTGTATTTAAGTCAGCAAAATATTTAACATAGGCTGATTTGTCTTTTTATATTTTTATTTATATTATATTTTCATGTGTAAATATTTGTGATGCTTTTACAAACTTGTGTTTATCTCTGTCCATGTAGAAAAAAAGCTTCACAAATGAAGTACTCCTTACCCACAAGTAAGTACTATTTAGTCCTGTAAGTAATTTTAAATTTTGTGTTTAAAAAAAAAAAAAAAAACTGACTGTTGTCTGTGTGTCTAGTAGGTTGTCAGAGTTTCCAGGTAAAAACTCTCCCCTGCCCACAATCAGAGCTCATCTCCTACCCTCTGGAACGAAACGCCCATGATGCTCTACCTAACCCTCCTCTGAACGGTGAGATTCCCTTTGATATTATATGACTACGTATTAAACAGCCGCTCCTCTGCTCATCTCCAGTTTCTGAGATCCAGTCCCCTCCTCCTCCCGTTCCATCTTTCCCGCTTCAACAGTCTCTGGCTTCACTGGTCAGTTTGAGGAGCTCATGCCAGGCTTGACAGGCAAACAGCTCTCTCCCCAGGCTGTCCATTCTTTCCCCTGGCTCAGCCCATCACCCAGTTGCAGTATAAACATTCCTTTCTTTGGTCCACGGAGCCTCTGTGAAAGAGACCCTTTAATTGTTGCTCGATAAAGGGCGCTCAGCCTCCTCCCCCCACCGGTCCCCCTCTGCCTCCCCCATCCCCTCCCCCAGCAGCTGAGAGGTCTAGTGATAAACAGGACAGAGGGTCAATGCTAAGACAATCAAAGCCCTCACTAAAGCCTGTCTAATTAAAATAGCTCTGGTCTGAGGCTACCCGTGGGCTCTGGAGTAGGATCTTGGCCTCCCACACCACACGGCTGGTGGGATGAAGGGTCTGGTCTGAGTCTTCCACTGTCAGCCCCCATCCCTGTTGTTGTAGTGGCCTGACACTTCATGCAGGGCCTCAACTTTTCCCTGGTATTAGATGCTAATTGATATTCCAAATTCTCAACACCAGGGGGACGCAAGTGTTTGTGTAATGAAACACAAGAAAACAGATTTTAGATTTTTGGACATCTTATTCAGCACCTAACAATAATTTAGCTCTCATTCAGTATTTTACAATAATGGAGCCAAAGTGTACAGGAAATATTGAAAAGGACATTTTAAGTAACTAAAAGCTGCTTTTCTTGAGGTGGGCTTAATCCTTGGATTTCTAAAGGACTCCACTGAGTACCCATTGTAAAAAATATCACAGCAATGACAACTGTAAAAATTGGATGAAAATTTGTACTATTATTGATAATTAAATATTTGTCATGAGATATTATACAGATGGACAGATTGGGTTAGCAGGGTGGAAAATTATATCATTTTAATATTTGCATCTGCTTTTATCTTTGATCTTTTAATAACTTCATGTAGGCACAGATAACGTCATACTGTTCAATGTTTGCATTTATTGAAATAATGTTTATGTTGGTATTTTGAGCAGGTCAGTTTTGTAAAAGACTTTAATGTCAGTGAGATGTTTACCTGGTTAAATAAAGGAAATAATGAGGTTGGAGAGAAATGGTTTTCTCCTGTTACAGCAGCAAAAGCAGTTCAGTCTCATACTGGTTTTCACCATTTTAATCTTTCCAGACTATGCTGAACCTGTTGGACAGAAGGTGGGGTCAACATTCAGGCCCCCGTCAGATGAGGGCTACACCACCCCCTTCACCTTCAACCTCTATGACACTCCTGTAAACCTTCCAGAGTATGCCGAGCCTCTTCCCCCTGAGCCTGAATACGCCACCCCATTCAGTGAGCAGACCTCTGAGCCGACTGTTCACAAGTGCACACACACCGCCCCAACACCAGTGCCTACCATCGGAGGCAGGACAGCATCCCACCATGCTCAGTATGACTGTCCCTCACACAGGATGTTATCCAATGGTTACTGCACCCCCGTCCTTCATAAGAACAGCCCACGGCCAGTCAGTGTGGTATACGCTGAGCCCAAGTCTTGTGACTCTTTACTACAGAAGCACACATATGAGGAGCCTTTGTGAACACAGCAAGCACAGACATGAAGAGAAAAGACTCAATTGAGCTACGGCATGCACTGAGGTCAGAGGGCCAGAGGTAATGATCTCAAGTGGCTGCTCAGTTGGACAGTGGTGTTCAGGGTACGAACACTCACAGAGCTGAACGTTTAGTGAGTGATGTACCCAACACTCAGGAGTTACTTTAGGCCACTGTGCCTATATGTGCTCTCACAGCACAGGAAGGTTTCAGAGCCATATGGACACAAATATCTCCACAGATACTCTTTATTGATAAATGATGAATAATGACATTTAATCACAAGCTGCACTTTCAGAAAAAACAGATGGCAATGTATGCTTCAGTCTGTATAACGAGTTAATACAAAAAAACAAAAGTGGACTGACTATGTTACTTGTTGTCACAATATGGTGTAAGCATTGTATTCACAATATAGAATTTGAACATGTTTTGTTAACAAAAGAAAAACATGTTAGAAGCATCATAAATGGTTCACTGTAACAGTGTGGTTGATATGACTGTGAGAATTAAACATAACCAGTAGATGGCTCTCTTGAGCTGTGAACAATAATAGCAACAATAATTGATTGTTTGATCATTTGTCTGCTGGTCCTTTATCCTAAAAAAGTCATCCTGTCACAACATATATCATAAAATATTTGGAAAATAAATGCTTTGATTATAATATTACATGTAAAGGCACAACAGGCAAGGTGGCATAAGAGGACTCATATTTTACATGAACTAAAACTGGTGACTCAATGTATTAGTTTGTTGAGTGAATAATTCATATGGATCCCAACTGGCCCTATAATGGAAGAAAGACAAAAATGACTTTTATAGTAATGCTAATATGCAGTTATTTTCTTACATAATGGACTTGTGCCACTGGAAAGCATCTTTGGCACAACAGACAAAAAACTCTGACCTCAAGTAATTATAAAATGAGAAAAAATAAATCATGTCTTTACTTTGTGCAATTTTCTTTGCCTTTTCTACAGGATATTGTTCCTAAATGGTCTGAACTACCTAATAATTTGATTTAAAATTAACTATTGTGATTTTTGTGTAGTAACACAGACTGACACTAGCTGCCTTCTGTTATATGTCAAATTGTAACTCAACTTGATCAATTTAATCTGATGGAAGTTTTTTGTTTCAAGGGCAATCATTCATACCTTTTAATAAAAACAAATGAATACAGCCACTTCCACAACAAACAAAAATAAGGTTTAAGATTTCATAGATGGTGGTACTGAATCTGTCAGAATCCCACTTTTGTAATAGAAACTGTTAAAATTTCCTGTGATTCATAGGAAGGTAACCACCATCTATTATGATAATTTAACATTTAAGTGCGATTTCAAGCAAAGGTACCAGACATTCCAATGTCTGAATTAAGTAGATCTGTTCTTTGTTTGATTGTTGATTTTTTTTTCCTTTCAGATTTTCATTATTTAACAGTAATAAATGACTTGGCTTCATGAAATTGTGCATGATATTTGTCACTGTCTAATTTGCCATTGTCTAATAAGACAGTGAAAGGTGCCATATCAGAAATAAATTGATAATTAAAGTTAAGCCATAAGATGATCAGGAGTTATTAACTGATATAAATCCATCTTATCTTCATAATGACTTTAATTAGCCTCCATGACACTGGTATTATCTTGGAGCCTCTCATTTGTTTCTTTGCTTTTTCCCTCTCCTGGTCTCACATCAGAGGAATAATGAACCAAAGTCTGGTGTCTGTTCCTAGAGGGGGCGTCCTTAAAATGCAGGCCACAGTCTTCACATGTATACAGGAGCCCGTCTCTGCTACTGCCTGGGTTTGCTCCATCTGCCTGGGATTTATTCTCATTTCCACGATGCAAAGCAGAACTAGGTTTTGCTGTCATCGGTACAGGAGAATCTCTGGAACTGGTAGTTGTGTGTGAGCTGCTTTCTGGGTTGCTGGGTGTGTTTACGTCTACGTTGGAGGAACGAAAAGTCCGGGGGCGCCCTGGGAGACCGCCACGGCCTGCAGATCCCTGAAAGGTCCCACCAGCTCCAGCGTCTCCAGGATATTCCGGAGCTAATCCATGGACTGTTCGATAGTGGAAGCGGATCCCAGAGCGGTTGGAGAAGCCTTTACCACATACGCTGCAAATGAACGGCCTCTCTCCTGTGTGGATGCGGGTGTGAATCTTCAGAGCCCCTGACTGGGTGAAACATTTTCCACACTGATTACAGCGGTAGGGTTTTTCTCCTGTGTGGGTCCTCTGATGGGCCCGGACCCCAGCCAGATGGGGAAACCCCCTCCCACAGAAGCCACAGGAGTATGGCCTCTCCCCTGTGTGAATCCGCCTGTGAATCTTCAGAGCCCCCGATTGGCTAAAACTCTTCCCACAGTCGGAGCAGATGTAGGGCCGCGCCCCCGTGTGCACATTGAGGTGGATGCGGAGGTTGCTGTGTGAGTTGAAAGCCCTACCACACTCGGTGCAAAGGAAGCCAGGTTGTTTCTGGGCATGCTCAGAGCGCTGGTGTTGCAGCAGCTGGGAGGGTCTAGAAAAGGAGGCGGAACAGTGCATACAGGGGTGCAGTGGCAAAAGAGTACCAACCGACCTACCTCTGTCCTCTTGTTGCTGGGTGTGTGTTTGTCTGTGCTGGTGGGTGCAGACCTGAGTGCAAGTAGGGAAGGAACGCTGGCAAGGCAAGCAGGGAAAAGCACCAGAGAGCCTCTGCGAGTGACCGAGCTGAGGGCAGGATAAGCAAGAAGTCAGAGGGCAGTGGTGGTGATGAAAATGATGATGGGCATGAGAGTGAGGAAACGGAGAATCTGTTTCCTCCTGTTGGCTTAATATCTGTGCACAGGTCTGCAGGCTACGATGGCAACATAGGCAGGGAAACATGGAGAGGTGGGAAAGGGAGCCAGCGGATGCTCTAGATGGAGGAGATTCAGAGTTCTGGTCTAGGCTCTGAGCAGGTCTCTCTGCGTCCTGCCTCTGAGGTCGACCGGGGAGTCTGGTGGACGTGTTGGTGGTGCTTGCTTCAGTGCTATCTGTCAAGCACATGTTGAGGATTGTTGGAGCGCTGATGCTAAGGTCTTTGGGACGGCATACTCCATCTAGCTGTGTGGATGACGATGAAGAAGATTGTCTTGGTTTTAAAGTTTCAAAGGTCAGAGAGGAACTGGAGTACGGGCACCCAGGACAGGTGCAGGCATGGTGTACATCTAAAAATAAGGAAAACATAGATAGAGAAAAAGCAACTGTAAAATGACCATTAGCAACAGGGGTGAAACATTTTGTATAGGTAAAAGAACCAATACAACAAAGAAATTATTTATTATATAGAAATTATTACATTATTTGTATTGGCAGCAAAATGTAGAAGAGCTGGTTTGGTTCCTCTTACTGGTGTATAGTATTTTCTATATGTTATTACATTAATAATAATGTTCAAGCAGATCCAATATTTTGAACTAATTTACATCCAGTTTTATACACACACCAGTGTTTCACCAGTCCTGCTCAAATTTATTTTCAGTTTTAACTCATATAATTTTACCAAAAATGGAACTGCGTGGGGGACTTAGAAAGGGAGGGGGGGGGGGGGGGGGGTGGTATTTAGGGAG
>JAPSES010000228.1:4222143-4239081 GCA_029822895.1 Maxillicosta whitleyi
CAGCATGAGTCAAGTTGAGATAGGTCACTTCACACCGTAATGTTCTGATGTAGTGTCTATTAAAAAAAAAAAAACATCAATTTTGTTTCAGTTTACTTCAAATTCGGCATAAATATAGAGGCAGTTGATATTCACTACATGCATAAACATGATGACATCAGCTGGATCGATGCCAAAATAAGCTACAACACGTGCGGGGGGGGGGGGGGGTTGTTGTGCCTGGAACCACTTATTATATTTTAAACAGATAAATACTGTGCTTTTTCTGGTTTTACTGACTGTATATTTTACTGTTCTTAGTGATTGCCTAGACACTTGATGTGGAATTTGACTCAATGCATGAAAAATCTACACACAAGTCATAGTAAACACAACACAAACTTTTTGCCGATTTCTCACACAATAAAAACAAATGTATTAACAAAAGATGCAACATTATGCTTTGTACTAATTCTGCAACACATTTCTTGCAAAACATTACACACTGATTCTTACATCAGACACTTAAAATAACTGAAACTCTTGCAATCATTGTGAAAACACTTCTATTCAAAGTGCAAAAACATGTACTACTACTACTACTACTACCACTACTACTACTTGCTAGTATAAAAAAACTATAATAGTGAAGTAAAAAAAAAAAAAAAAAAAGATCTATATGAGAAAGTTTTTGCAGATGTTTGACACTTATGTATGTTGCAACACAACATATTTTACAACAATGTTGCCTTTAGTAATTACAAAACAGTACTGACAAATGTCACAGTATAGTTTTATATTGTGATGAATATCATTGCATTTGTTAGTTTGGATTAAATTGTTAAAATCTTTGCTTCCAAAACACATCAGAGAAGGTTTTCAGTTAATTTCTTTCAACATTGGATTTGTCTGTTTGTTTATAATCTATGAACTGATGAATGTCATGAACTGTAACTCTATTAAAAAGGCAAAATACATATGATGGCAGTTTTGTTTTTTTAACATGTGTCAGTGTGTTGTTGCTGCTTTTATAGTGTCATTCAGAGGGTGCTCATATTATTATAACATTATTAGGTTTTTGTTAAATACATTGACTTTGTTTGGACTGTGTGTATTATTTTGTTTTAGTAAAACAAACAAAGTTGAACAGAAAATATGTGTTAATGGGAGGTACTTAGACGTATGACAAACAGGCGATAATATAAGAATAAGAAAAAGCCTTTTTAAATGTAATAAAGCCAATACTGCAATAAGTTGGTAATAATGTAATAAAATATTATGCTATTGGCTGGGGATTAAAAAAAATCTTTTGAAAATATAATAAATGCAGCAGATAATCAAATAATACATAAATTGGACTGCATTCCTTGGAAATTAAAGGGCTTTTTTTTTCTTTTTTTTTTTTTTTTTTTGCTGTTTTTGTGTGTTTGTTTTTTTTCTCATTAAAATAGTGGTAATTATAAATTATACATCCCATCTCACTCTGCTTAATTACAGTTGTAAGAGCCACTTTGAGAATGGTTTGTCATACAAAATCTTTATTTAGGATATATATTTTTAAAATTTTCCTAGAAATAATTCATATTTTATGTACAGAGGCATATTACTTAATTCATTACTGTGAAGTATATTTTGGTGGTTAGATGACAAATGAATAAGATAACTATATAAGATAAGATAAGATAAGATATATATAAATACTATTCTGTAACTGTGCACCTGCTGATCCACTGGTTGGACAGGTGAGATACTCATACATACACCTATATGCACATAATTATATAGAGAGAGATATACATACAGATTATACATATGAGTATGATTTATTGTACGATTTATTGCACAGAGTAAGGTTTATTAAAATTGTAAATAAAGTGCCTTTTGGTGCCTTAAAATGTTAGGATTTTAACATTTTTTAAAAACTTTTTTCATACATATTTATGTTTTGCATCCATAAAGTTGATGCATCCATCAAAACACACACAAAACACACAAAACTCTATATCCAACCCTTCATTTAATTGTTAACACCATGTAAGATTGTCATGGTAATAAAACGTGAGCTAATGATTATTAATTGTTATACAAATAGTTGTGATTAAAAAGAATAACATTAATTGTATCTATTGTCAGCTTCATGCCACCACTATAGCATATTTATAGGTATTTAAATATAGAAAGACAACTTATGAAGAAAAATATCCATTTATTGACATGAATTTTGCTGCATAAATTATATTTCATTTTGCTTTTCGTTGATAAAAAAAATTAATATGACAGGTATGATTAATGAAATATTGGTAGAAGGCATAAAATAAACTTCATCAGCTCCTTTTCTCATTCAACTCAGAGCAGCAGAGGAACAGGACCTGATTAGTTGATATCATTTACAGAAGTGGAAATAGTGGTAAATGGTGTGGAAATGATAATAAAAATGTATTATTTCCTCTCGGTCACACCCTACTGTTGGAGACCATTATCATTTCTAATTGAGACCATTATCATTATGAATATGTAAAATAACCACCATTACTTCAAATAATTTCAATATTATGATTACACAATAATTATGAAGGTCTTGTACTAGCTCTCCTTTCTCTATTCTAACTCAAGTTTCATCACACAGAATTGATAATAATAATAATGATGATATTAATAAGAATAATTCATTAAACATGGGCCAGTTTGCTTTGGATCCACAAAGAACTGCAAGTGAAGGAAGAGGAAGAAGAAGATGATGAAGAAGAAGAAAAGATGATAACAGCAGAACAAAGTCATATCTGAGCTTTTTCAGAAGCCTCTTTAATCTATTTCATGAAGAAAATGTAGACCCAGTTTCTCCGTTTGTACTGAAACAGTAGAGCTGGACTGTCACACTGGTTATACTGGTAAATGTATTGGTTTTGCTGTGATCTAATGTGTGGTTTTTACAACTAAGTTATGAAATCATCAGTTGCGGAACTGTATATATTAGCATTAATAATCACAGTAACAGCTTTTATTACAGTGAATGAATGTCATCAGTTGCAGTGATGGTTATAGTGTTTGTATATTTGAGCGACATATGAAAGGAGTGACTGGTTTTAAGGGAAACTGGTTTTGAGTGGAGATTTGGGTTTTAACATGAAAGTTTGAAGTTTGTGAACATTAGTATGTAGTTGTATGACACTAATTACTTTTCCATTGGACATCTGTGCAAAACTTTACCGATATTTACTAAATGTTGAAAAAACACAAGACCGTAATGTCGTTTTTTCCATGAAATCACAAATATGATGATTTGTTTATTAATTGCAGCGAAATGTCAGGAGAAGTAATTCCATAAACATGGTGATGAACATAAATATCAAAAATGATTCTGTTTCTTTGTGTGTCCACACATATTGTGCCAGGTTTGTTTTAAAAATTCCTAAAATAAGTATTTGATGATTTAGGGGGAAAAAAAAAAAAGATTTTTTTTTTTTTTTTTTTGTGTTTATTTTGGAAAGGTGATAGTACATAAAGACATGATTTACTAAAAATTAAACCAAAAAAAAAATATTTTAACCTGTTTCCTGATGTTTTTTTTAGTCAACATTGACTTCCACTTATATAGTTCTTACAGTTCTAACTACCCCACCCCTTGAAGGGGAGGCAAGGGATGTTGTTTTTGGTTCTGTTTGTTTGTTTGTTTGTTAACACTCTATAGCAGCAAAGTTATTGGTTGAATTCATACCAAATATGGTTTATAGACTCAAAATAGATGTCATTACATTTTGGGTAGGTGAAAGTAGGTGAAAGTTCAAATCTTTTATCAATTTTTAAAATCTTCTCATTTACTTATAATGGGCAAAATATGTGCGAGGGGCGGGGTTTATTGTGCCTGGCACCACTTGTTAAATCTGCATTGATGTTGCTGTACTTGCATCCCAGTTGTAGTTTACCTGTGTGCGTCAGAGCGTATGTTTGTGCTGTCACTGCTCATCACAGACATGGTCTCGTACACATCTTAGGCCTGCAGTCGTTCAGTCTGAGCTGCTGTGAATTGTTGGTATTTATGGAGGCTTTATTGATCCTATGCACACTGACTCACAGCCAGTTATAACTGGACCTCAGTTGTCAAAAGACCACCTGGGTGTGTATACAGCGGAAGGGGCAGGTCTCTGAAAACATATTCAGATATATTTGGCCCAGTGGACTTGATTCTTCATAAACACATGATAACAGATGGTGGAGATATTTGATTTCCTTTGAGGGATGAATGAAGATGAATTTATCTGAGTTTTAAGATATTATATGAGTTTGCATTTTTTTATGACATCAATTTTGATATAACCTTTGACTTTAGATAGACAGACAGACTGACTGACTGACTGACTGACTGACTGACTGATTGATTGATTGATTGATATTAGAGAGGAATTAAGAGTGAAATTTACAAGTTCCAGCAGTATCCACAAACTTAAATAAAAAACACTTTAAACACAATGGTAAAAATCACAGAGTCAGTTCAAACGATATAGTGTTTGTATTAACTACTTTAAATTAAAACTTTTATTTCTCCCCCCTCAAGTAAAGTTAAAGAGTCGTAGAGACCTCCTCAGTCTGTTAGTGGAACAGGACGGTGACCCTTTTAAGAAAATCTAAATGATCAGTATATTAAATATAGGAAAATACCAGATTTTCACTGAAAAACATAAAATACATAGAATAATGTTATAATTAATGGTGGTAAATTATGTAGAGGTTGTTAAATCTACAATTTGTGTACAAGAACTGATCGTAAAATCCCGCTTTGGTTACACATAATCTCAAACAACAGTAATGCCAATAATGATTCCAATCAACACTTTCACAACAATCACTGTCATTATTCATTTATAAACTGATTTTTTTTTATTCATAATTTCCAACTAAAGGTGGCCCTGGGCTTTCACATTCTAAGAGTAGATGGTGGTGTTTGATGGAGTTAAACAAAATAAACACAATGTGCACACACACACACACACACACACACACACACACCACAGACACTTGTAATGTCACATAGTTAAAGAGGCAGAGATAGCTCATATCAGCTTCACTTGATAAAGAATACTTTCATCTGGTGTTCTCATAACAAAATTGGCTTTAAAACTGAAATATCAGAATTGATTCACAAGTAAACCCTGTTAGAAAAAAATAAAAAAGAAATGATATAATACATGTTAGTGTGGATACTTTATTAAAGTGTAATAGTATTTGAAGTACATGAAGATCTTTTTTATTACCTCCACCAAGGAGGTTATGTTTTTGCTGGCGTTTGTCTGTCTGTCTGTCTGTCTGTCTGTTTGTCTGTCTGTTTGTCTGTCTGTCTGTCTGTCTGTTTGTGTGCAACATAACTCAAAAGGTTATGGACAGATTTTGATGACATTTTCAGGATTTGTTGGCAATGGCACAAGGAACAGATGATTACATTTTGGAGGTGATCTGGATCAGGAATTTTTTAAAGGATTCTCTCTTAGTTATTATTGGCGTTGCTGTGGTAATAATAATAAATGTCCACCAGATGGCGACTCATGTTTTCTCATATAGTCTATGGACTTTTCTAAAGACGTATCTTCAATAGATATGGAGCTAGATCCAGAAGAAAACCACCATTACGGAAATGTGGATTTGTTCATTTCTTTGTTAGCAGCATGTAATTCACATTACTATGGGTATGTTAGCAGTGTCAAGAATCTAATAAAATAGATCAAAAACAAATGTGGGAGTAATATTGTGGGGTGTCAGTCACAATATGTGTGTGGGGGAACTGTGCTGCTTGGCGGAGGTTTGCACTCTCTGAGTGCTTTTCTAGTTCCTGCTGCTATCAGGCCTCTGAATAGTGAATAATGTGGGATTTGTGTTTTTGTATCTGTCATTTGTTTTTGATGTGTGTACTGCTGGCTCTACAATGTTTAAATGTTTTATAAAATAATAAAATGATTTCCCACAGATTGTACAAACCTATACTTTTACAGGGATGTGTAAACTCCTGTGGCCTGTACTTCCATTATGGATCTTGTGACTGTGACCTTACGCATTATCACGCTCATGTCAAGTCATTTTTCAGAAAACATAAAAAAAAAAAATTACCAGATAGTATTTGATTTTTGTCAAAAACTGCCTCAGGAAAGTATTTTAATAAGGTGATGATGTGCTTATTTAGTGATGTTTCATCTGCAAAAGCCTTTGGCAGAACGTACACAAACAAAAATGTCATGTTTATGGAGGTTAACATGATCAAGCCACGGCCAATCGCATCTGTTTTGCTTTTCATATGTGAACTTAAAAGTGAGTGTGAGTGATTATTCATGGTTTTCTGGGTCAATATATACCAGTAACTGAGGGACTTTCTCAATTCCCTTTACAGGGTAACATAGTTAACAGGTATAAGTGATATTTTTGCTGTTTTCAGGCCTAAAATTAACAGAACCATAACACCATATGGTATTTGTACAGAAAGATTCTTCTAAATATCATATATACAACTGAGTAAAATTGAAAGTTATTTCTAAATATATTGTAATAACACTGTTGACATTAAGAGTGTGGTAAATACACACTTGACTCACACACTCCTCTTCAAAAGAATAGAAAGAATTTTAGATTTTAGCACTATAATTTCACATTTATTTTACAGTGAATGAGTATAAACAGTAAAATACTTTGGGATAATTGTTCTGTGATGCTTCAGATATACCTTAATTTCCTTTGGGATCAATAAAGTATCTCTACTCTACTACTACTACACATGAAAGTGATATTTTTGTTGTTTTCAGGCCAAAAACATCAACAGAACCATAAAACCATATGGTATTTGTACAGAGAGATTCTTCTAAATATCATATATACACTTGAGTAAAATTGAAAGTTATTTCTAAATATATTGTAATAACACTGTTGACATAAGAGATAAATACACACTTGACTCACACACTACTTTATATTAAATGACAAAGAAAGAGAAGAAAGAACAGACCTTGGAGTCTTACCAGTGTTTTCTTTAAGAGGAAATGACATCATGTGGAGCAGGTCATGTGACTTGGTATTAACACACTTCCTTCAGAGTCTTTTTGTAATGGGTAACTCAAATGAAAATGATTTCTCAGACACAGATAGAATTAGTTATTTTCCATGTAAATTTTATATACTGGCAAAAAATTAAATATATATCATGATATTTCCAATTTAATAAGAACACAATCAAAATAATTTTTGAAATGTATTATTGTTTAGCTAATTACAAAGTGTTTTTTTTTTAATTAAATTCATGTTATTAAGTTGACATTTTACTATATGTAGGCTTTTGATAATCATTCATTAATAAGTGATTGTTTCATATCCTGAAATTTTCAAAGACATGATTATAATGAACATAAACAAATCTTTTAATTTTATTTTACTTTTAATAACGATGTGTGCAAGATATATCCCATGGACTTAATGATATATTGACCCTTCTAATAAATGACAGCTCACAATCTGGACACTCATACTTTATATGTTTCATATTTGGGACACTATGATTTTTCTTGGCGTGCTGGTATTCTGGTTTTCATGCAGCGGTTGGTGTTTTTTTTAATAAAATGAAATATGTATACAATCTGTCACACACCAGGCACCGTGTCTAGGGGTCATCTGGGTCCAACAGATGCAGCGTCGTCTAAACCTGAGGTGCCAATTTGTGATGAAGCGCTCATGTCAGACCCGTCTGTATTAGCAGCTGTGTCCACACCTCTGACTTGTCCATCATCTCGTCCCCTAGAACCCAGGTGTGCTGCCGGATCCGTTTGCATTCTCAGCTTTTCCCTCCTCCTCTTGATCCGCTGCAGGTGAATCTTAAAAACCTTTCTTCCTCTGTTCAGTCTTCATACTCAATAATAACTCTTCTTCAAAAGAATAGAAAGAACTTTAGATTTCAGCAGAACAGGAAGACAAGCAAGTTCACATTTATTTTACAGTGAATGAAACAGTAAATTATTTTGGGATAATTGTTCTGTGATGCTCCAGATATACTTTAATTTCCTTTGGGATCAATAAAGTATCTCTACTCTACTACGACTACAGGTGAAAGGACTCCATCCAGTATGAAAAAGTCATTACTAATGAAGTTCATTCTTCTCTTTCAGCAGTGAAAATAGACTGGCTCTTCACTTTAATCATAGTCTGAGACGTCAATATTAAATAAATGAGTGAGTAAACATAATTGATCTCTGTACCATCATTAAAACAGCTGAAAAACAATAGAGGGAATATATTCCATTGAAAAATGTACGTTTCATCTGATTAAGATGGCAGCTTTTAATCAAAGGTGGGAGAAATGGATAATATTCAAGGACACAAATTCTCGTTTCCAGTTCTGATGCAGAAAAGCAGATGAGTGCATGAGGAACAGCACCCCCCTTGTTATTTTGTGCAGTTTTTTTTTTTTTTTTTAATCTTCTCCCCCCCTTTTTTTTAATTTCTCATTACTTTACTGATCTGTAAACAGTTTAAAAATTAAATTGAAAATTTTTTTTTTTTTAAAAAACAGCTGAAAAACTGTTAAACATTTTTTTGTAACATTTGTGTGTTAATAAACTCTAAATGAAGAATAACTGTTAAATGGACTACAAAAACAACTTATCCATTGTGGTATTTTAAGTACAGTACATACTAATTTTACATGTTATGTTGCTGTATTTCACATCATTTCCATCAACTATTAACCAAAAAAAAACTCTTATCAGACACATTAATCACACAACTCAGTGTTTCACATAAATGCATTTATTTTCAACCCTTTAGAGACTTTTTCATATCAGAAACATGTTAATCAAGTAAAGGATATACTGGTCATCTAAGGGAAAAAAGAATTTCATAAATTAGAGGAGCAAAGTAACATCTCTACAATATAAAGTCATATTTCCACGGAATTAAATGTACAGCAACAAAAATCTCTATTCTATAAAGTAATGAACAGCCTTTCCACAAAATGGAAATTTAACACTGAAGTAAAGATTACATTAGAGCTTAGAAATTCATTAATGTACAACTGCAGGTCACAACGGGGTTAAATTTGTGAGATCTTTTAAAACGGTAGCAGGTTGGAACAGTGCACATTTGTTTTTGTCTGCGAACAAGTCAATCAGCTGAAACTCAGGCATGTCAAATGTCTGCAGCAATATTAGTTTTGTGTCCTATACACTTTTGAGGCAAAATCGCGTGACAAAAATACAGTTTTCCAACATTTTGAATGAAGCATTACTTGAACTACGAGTAAACACATGCATTATATTTTATATAGCATAATATGAACTGCTCCGCATCAACCTTGGAGAGATTCAATTGTTCAAGTGGAAATGACAACATGGTCAAATTAGCTGCAGGTTCAGAAACACGCTTCAATCTACATTTATAAGCACTGATTATATTATTACATTTGTACATGTGTTAATCCAGTGTAAAGAAACGCATGATAGGAGAAACAAAACAGTTTTTACTATTTTTTTTTCTTCGTATTAACACCAAGTAATACAGAGACAGAATGTCAAAGAACCAGTATAAACAATGTTTTAGCAGAGTTTTGCAGCTTAATATATTTAAGTAGTTTTGCCACCACAAAAAAATACATTTAAAAAAAAAACTCTACAAAGTACAGTGTCTGTCATTTATTTCTGCTCCATTCTACTCGAGTATATTCCTCTGGCGTGTTCAATATAGTGCTGGTGCAAATCAGTTTCTTGACAAAAAGTAGCTCCACATTCAAGACAAGTAAGGCCATAAGTTTCTCCAGATGAGACAGCAGCAGTGGCATCACTGTGTCTTTTGGAACCACCAGTACATTCCTGGTGATGGTCAATAAGGTCCTGTATTTCACTGAAGGTCCTTGGGCAAACGGAGCAATGATAGGAGTCACTGGTGCACTGCTGAGTTTCATGTTTTTGTAGTGCAGCTGCGAAAAGGAAGGCTTTGCCACAGCGTTGGCACTTATGGCTACTTTGTGACTGGCTTTCTGGGGTGGTCACTGGTTGCTTCAGTGTTGAGGAGGAAAGTGAGTCTGCCCTGTTGTCAGCAGGAAGGGGGTTGGGTTTTAGAGGCTTTACAGTCATAGCAGCGCTGAGCCTAAAGCGAACCTCATTTGGGAGACGACCACGGACTTCATCGTGCCAGATGAGGTGTTGTTGCAGCTGATTCTCTGTCCAAAACCCATTGCAGCAGAGAGCACAAGAAAAAGGACGACTTTTGGATTTACTTTTATGCGTTCCTAGATTTTCTTCCGTTTGGAAAGCTTTCCCACACTTATCACACTTGAAGAGACACTTGGCTGTATGCTCAGACAGACGGCTAACAGGTGGAGAAACCTCAGCTTCCACTGTTTGGATCTCCTGTTTCGGTTCCAGCGCTGCCTCCTGATGCACTTTCGTGTGGTCAATAGGTGCACACGCCGAGTTAATACAAGGGTTTACTTTAACAGGCATGTGATCTGGTCTGATTTTCTTCCCTCCTGTTGCTACAGGGATGGTTTTCTTTGCAAGAACATGACTGTTTATAACTGTAGCACCGTCTACAGCTGATGCTGCTTGTGGCTTTTTCTCATCACAGCTCAACTGTTTTTCCTTCCCTAAGCCAATCTTTTTCCTGCCTTTGGAGTGTGCCTGCCATTTGTGGGCTCGCAGGCCTCTGGATTTGGCAAAGGTCATAGAGCAGATAGGACACTGGTAAGCTTTTGGCTTTAGTGCTGGTGAAGTAGATTTGCTCTTACTGAGGTCGACGTCACCCTCTTCCGGGAACTGGTCCATTGAGCTACTGCGTTCACTTTCAAAGGGATCAGCTGGGAGTGAATCTTGCTCAAATGTCTGGACGCTTTCTGGACATAAAAACTCAGACTGCTCTGGTACGCTTTTACTCTCCAAACTTTTCCCTGGATCAGGCTCTGTGCTTTGACATTGAGGATTGAACATCTGATGTCGCTGAAGAACACAATGGTTAAAAAACTGTTTGCCACATTTGTTGCACTTGAAAGGTCCACTTTCTGCTTTGTTGTTTCCAGTGTTTGCCTCATCATCTTTTCCTAAAGAATGTGAAAACTTCTTGTCTTTGTGCCATCGTTTGTGGGAGCCGAGGGCTGCGTTGGACATAAATCTCCTACCACACTCTGAACAGTGAAACAATCCTTTAGTCGACTCTTCCTGTTTAGGTTTCTTAAGCAAAGACATCGTCAGTTTTGCTTTTGTTAATGATTTGGAACCTTCAGCGTGAACCCTTTTGTGAAAATTCAGAGCTCCGATCACTGAAAAGCTTCTGTCACAGGTTTTGCATTTGTATTTTAAATCTGATGTTTTTTCAGAACTCCACGTGGCAGCGTTTTGTTCTTCAGTTTCCATTTCACTCTTTATTTTTGTGTCATCTATAAAATGCTGTGCACTGGGCTCCGGTGTGCCTACATTCACACTAGCCTTGGGTGATTCAGGAGTATTTCCATTTTGTAAGTACTCTGCCTTACAATCAATGACCTGATTTTCTTTTTTAGTGCAAAGTTTTTGATGAGCTCGTAAGGATGACTTGTTGTTGAAATGTGCAAAGCATGTGGAGCACTGCAGATCTTCTAATGTGACAGCAGTCTTCTGAGATGGTGGCGAGTGTCCCGTCTCATAACCATGGCTCTTCATATGGAATTGAAGTGCTTTAGCCCGTGAAAACAGCTTCCCACAGTCAGGACAGCTGTATGTGTTCTTCTTCAACTGCTCGACCTGATGCTGGAAAGACTTAATAGGCGGTGGGAGTAACTGGTCATTATGCACAACTTGGTGCCTCAGGAGACTGGAAAAAAGACGAAACGACCTGTTGCACAGTTCGCATTTGTGATTTCCATTTTCATGTTTCCTCATGTGCAGCGCCATAATGCCCTTGTGACGAAATTTTCTACCACATACTGGACAAGCGACCTTAACAGGGGACCGTGAATGTCCATTAACGGAGCGCAAAGTTTCCACACAGCCTTTCCTTAGCCTCAGGTCTACACATTGTGTCTGACTCTGCTTATGGTGGGAGTAAGCACCTAAAGACCAAAAACCCTTCCCACACTGTTCACAATGATAGATCTTTGGTCCTAGAAGGGTTTTCTTTGGATTGTACTCTTTCTTAGATGCTGAAATATTCTCCATCTTCTGCGCAGAACAGATTTTCATATGATTAAAAAGGTTAGCTGCATGTGAGTAAGACATCACGCAGTCTGGACATTGGAACCGTTTCCTTTTCGGGTGATGCAACTGATGGGAGACTAATGCAGACAAACGTGAGAAGCTTTTACCACATTCATCACATGTCAAATTGCTTTTCTCTTCTTCCTCTGTTGTATGTAATGCATTATGATTCAGGGTCTCATCCTTGTGTATCTGTATGTGATTGCAATGTGATGCATAGCTATTGTTCTGTTCGCCACACACACCACATGTGTAAACGGCCGCTGACTGACCTTGAGCCTGTTGTCTTCTCTTATGGACGCCATGCCACATTCTGTGAACACGCAATGATGAAGCACTAGTAAACCACCGATAACACTCCGGGCAATCATACCGCTCTGTATTTTTACTTTCAGATTCACTTTCTAACAGTTTGCTCAGGTCATCAGCGTGCTCAAAATCAATCTGCACAATTTTTAGATCCATCTCTTGTTTAGAAACCAGGCTAAAGGGAACATTACTGATGGTATCATCTCTTATTTCTTGATCTGACTCACAGAGCAGCTCTAGATCAGGATTCAGGTCTTGCGCAGGCTCATCTTCAGACTCACTTGCACTGATCACCTTCACAATCAAGTCCCCAGGTTCATAACTCTCCATGTCTTCATCAGTCTCATTAACATGGGGGTCTTCTTCAGCCAGATGGGTAGAAAGGACATTCACTGAAACCACGTCTTCCTCCATCTGCCCTGTCTCTTTACTTTGACTTTCTGGAATATTCTGATGATTAAGTTGAGGTAGTAGTGAGGTGTGCATGCGGGCCCCTTTCTCAGTTTCTTTGAAAACATCTGTGTGAACAAGTTCATGCGAGTGAAGTGCTGACGCCCTAGAAAACTTCAGCCCACAATCCTTACATGCAAAGGATTTCTTCTGTAGCTGACACACTTGATGATGAAAAGACTTTGACGGGGTCTCGTCACTATGTGCAGTGCGTTGGTGCCTGTAATAAAATGTCAATGTCATGAATACTTTTCCACATTCCTCACATGGAAACCTTTGTGCAGAATCATCTGAGTGATTAGTATGCCATCGCTGATGATTGAAAAGTGCAATATGGCCGCTGAAAGTTTTACCACACTGACTACAGTAAAACTCATTACCGGTTTTCTTTGGTTTTTCCTTTGTCTCTTCTGGAGAACAAAGACTGTTGCGGCTAAATCGTTGGTGGGTTTTCAAGCGCATCAGAGCAGTAAAAGCTTTACCACATGAACACTTGAAAAGTTTATCATCAACCTCTTCAGTCTGGTTTTCACTGGATTTCGCTTCAACTATTGGGTCATCTGTGTTCAATGAATCTCCTGAACTCCTGCTTCGTGACTTTACTAACTTTTCCTCATGACAACGACGATGTGCATCCAGAGCAGATGCACGCGAGTAAGTCCTCCCACAAGAATCGCACTGAAATGATTTCTTTTTCAAATGTTCAAGATCATGAAATACTGACTTGGAGGCTTGTCTGTGTGACCGCTTATGGTTGAGAAAATGTCCGAGTACACCATATGACTTCCCACAGTCTGGACATTCATAGGTGTGGTGCTTTGCTGTCCCAGTGCCCATGTGTTCAAGAAAGTCCTTTTGTAGAGTTTGAGGATGCTCCTTCTCCATGTGTGAATGGAAATCATTCAGTTCAACAAAGGACAGTGAACATATATTACAGAAATTTGTTGTTTCACTGTCCTTTTCTATGCCATGTTTCAGGGTTTCATTCAACTGGTGATCTACAGACATGGAGAGGTTTTCTTGGGAATGCTGTTGGCAGTGCTTCAAGTAGGTTGCCTCCTCTCTGAAGGCTTCTCCACAATCCCGGCAACAGAAAATGCCTTCCCCTGGGAATAAAAAGGGAAAAAAGGAGGTCAAGGCCACACCTCTTTCTGGCGAAAAAAAAAAAACCTACAAAAAGGCATTCCTCTATTTTTAAGATGATTAACGCAGAGAGTATGAGCAAACAAAGAAACTACTTCCAAAAGAAATGACTTATATAAGGATTTAAGAATATACAATTAGTAAAAACTATTTCAGTCTACGTCAGTTGCATTTCAGCATGTAACTGTCTGCAGGAGTACTACCAATACCATCTTTGTTGTGCAAAGATAACATTTTTGCTACCCAACTGACAAAAAGGCAAAGTCGAGACCTGTATAATTTGCATAGGTTTAAACTTAAGGGAATTATACCAGGAAATAAAGAGAGAATCTGTAACATGTAATATATCCTAAGACAACCTTTAGGTGGCACTGCATAATCACATTTATGAAGGTACAATTTGTTTAGAGGCATATTTAAGAACACCAAATCTAGATCTCACAGAACATTTTGTGGACCCTTTTAAAATGGTAAAAGCTTTTTCTTTTGATTCCAAACACAAACCAAAGAGGTTCAGCCCAATATGTTTCATTGCTGCATTGCATTTAATGATGGTGTACTGTCACAAGATGCAAGCTATAAAAAGGTGTGAATGCAGCATTAATGCACTGTCAACTAAAAATAAGGTCCATACAAATTTGAAGGTGCCATAATAAATAACACCATTCAATTTCTTACAGAGAACAGGGTTAAGGTTATACGACCACTTTTCATTGTATCTTTGAAAAGGAATATTTAATACAAACCATTGCTTATTGTGGACTTTATTACAAACTGCATACACTCCATTTACAGCTGTTTCATCTACAACATGAAAATATTGGTCAACATACTACTGATAAAGCTGTAGACATTTTATATTTAATTTGTCCTTTACAGTATAATACAGAGTGAGGATAAAATATCAAACTTACTAAGTAAATTGTCAGATTTGTGACATAAATTGTCGAGTTTAGTGCAGTAAATATATTCTTAGATATTAGATATTAGAGTCTCATTATTGGCTTATTTCTCATTGTACTAGGTTAAATTTCATTGTAAATGTCCAATAATAGCTACATAGTTTACAACATTTATTCAGAAAAATAGTCACTGCTGTTTAACAGTAATGAATATAAATATTTTTCTTCTCACACAAATAACTTTTGTTGTAAATGGTTAAATCTGCATGTATCTCAATTGATATAGTTCTATGATATTTAGAAGTTACTTAGTCCTGCCTGAAAATTTGCCTGCTACAGACCTTGTTGGTGTTTAAAAAAAAATTATTTTGACTGCAGATTAAAAAATACACGCACAACAAAAATCCACAACATTATTTTACCTTCCTAGACACATTTTATGGGAAAAGTGTTTCTATTAGTTACAATTTTATGACAGATTATAAACGTTTAACTGTGTTAACATACCACTTTAGAGAGGTGACATATTCCCCAACAGGTACTTCACCAGCTACAACATTAAGGTTATATTCTGTGATTTTACATCATATATAGACCTGGGTACTTTAATGACTTCATGGTTTTCAGCAGGCTGCAATATCTTAGTTTGAGCTGCATTACAACATCCTTTTCCTGACAAAAATGCTTACTAATTCTACCATTTCATGTCAAAATATATGCACATTGAGCTACAAATATATGCACATTGACCTAAACAGACATGTTTTACTTAATATACACAGCACACGTTTGATCAGAAACGCTTTTCCATTTCGTTTAAGTTACATTATTTCTCGTTACCTTATTCTGGACTGTGGGTTTGATCATTAAGGTACCCTATAATGTCTATATATCTAATCGAACTACAATAATGTGAACCCTCAGATTAGCATCATATATTGTCATGTCAATGCAGATGTGTTTCTACATCATTATGTTTGCATTTTCCTGTCGGTCACTACGCCTGTTCGTACTAGAGGAGTAACTACACTTGTAAAACTACTAGGAACGTCTGCATGTACAACACTGAGATCTGCGCGGATACTTACCTACAGGGGGTCTCTTGATAACTGTGCCATTGGGTCCGTCTCCTTTGCAGGACTCATTTCCAACTCCGTCCTCTTCGAACGCCGCGGCAGTTGCCTCGTCCATCTTGCTGTGTCTGTGTTTGGTAACTGATGCTAATGCTAGCTTGCACTAGCTAGTACGCGTTCGCTTATCGGAGCCAGAGTTGTTTTTAAATATTCCTATCGTCTGCGACCAGTCTGCACAGGAGACGAAAGGAATTAACAAATACACTATTCTAATATGTCACCACACAACATTACACCATTGTGAAATGCATTTTTACCAGTACGACAGATGATATAATGCACAGCTAGTCTGTTTTCGCCACACACCTGCACTGTCCAGCTGAGAAACCTTTAGCGGAAGTGGACTCTTCTTCTACGCTTCTGTCAGGAGGAGCAATACATTGACGACATTGAATCGATCATCTACAGTAGATGTTTCAGTCTGAGCAGATATCAGTCATGTAATGTTTACTAGGTTCAGTGTGATCATATAATTACATCTACTAAAACTATTAAAAGAACAATACCGTGATGCTTCGTATATTTATTAGTTATTTACCAAAACCAGATTACACTGCTTCATGTAATGGGAATAAATAGTATTTAATAATAATGAATTATAATTGAATTGAAAACCTTTTATATTTCATTTGAACAATGAAAACATCTCGGCAGAATCTGTTCTTCCGTATTTCATTCACAGCATTCAGCAGCACAATGTAAAAGGAACCAAACTTCTCATTTTGTGTGTTATTTTAATTAAATGAATAAAACTATTACATTGTGTGTGTGTGTGTGTGTGTGTGTGTGTGTGTGTGTGTGTGTGTGTGTGTGTGTGTGTGTGTGTGTGTGTGT
>JAPSES010000228.1:4242790-4256504 GCA_029822895.1 Maxillicosta whitleyi
GTGTGTGTGTGTGTGTGTGTGTGTGTGTGTGTGTGTGTGTGTGTGTGTGTGTGTGTGTGTGTGTGTGTTGGGGGGGGGTTAGCGAGGTGTAGTTTAATGCTGAACCTTGATTACTGATCAAACATTGCACAACTCAGCATTATATTCAAAGGCAGGTTTTATTTCATCCAATATGTATACATGAGGGGAAACTTCTATTTCCTTCCATTTTAAAACAATGGTGAGAGGTAGAAGGGCACGTTTTTTGTTTTTATTTAAAGACACTGACTTTGTTAAGACGTGCAGGGACAGTTGATTTTCACAAATGGACCATGTGTTTTTGTTAACAGTATTGATGATTTTCACTTATCTGAGCTACTAAAGCTACTTAAATGCCCATTACCAGAAAAACAGGAGTTGGTTGGTTGTACTTGGCTTAAATATACTCAGTTACAAAATAAATATCTAAATCACAAAAATACACTGACTTGTAAAAGTGGATCTGACTACTATAAATGCCAGTACATGCAGATCTGAAGTTGTAACTAACTAAAATTTGCTAATTCAAACTGCTCACACGGAGCAAAGCACCTATTTTACATTTACCTGCTTCAGGTTTGTCTTGTCATTGTGAGCAGATTAATGACAAAACTTCAGATAAATCCATGTTTAATTTATTACAAAATTCACTATTTTACAACAGTGACACCAATAGGTGTGTAAGGATGCTACTTGTTCCCTGTACCCATTAACCCAAGAGTTAAATTTACAGAAAACTCTAACTGTGAAATGTTTATAAATGGTAACTGTGACACGGTTACAGATACCATCACTTGGACCAAATTTATTTCTTAACTAAAAATCTACTAAGAGTATTTGGACCCAGTAACAGTCCAGTCCAGACTACCTAATATGGTTATACAGCATGTCAACAGTCAACCAGTTTGTAGTATGTTCTGACACATGAAATATATGAGCTAAACACCCATCCCAAAAGCAAAAATGGACTTCTTTACAGTATCTTAGAAAGAGTTGCTTTGTGTATTGGGGGTGAGGTCACATTGTTGAGTCTACCTTTAGCACAAACTAGGCCTAGAATACCAAGACAGCAGACATGCAGACTGTAATTATAAAGGCACACAGTATACTGTACATGAAAAAGACAGTTTAAATGGTTCAGGACATATGAACAAACCTATAAAAGTACTAATATTATCTAAATCTACACATCATTGGCAATAAATGAAGGTCAAATGTAGTAAAACCTCAAGAATATGGACGCCTCATAACGTGTTTAAACCACCTTAGTTAATATAGATGCATCTAAAAAAAGATGGCACAGGTATGCAACCTTCATACAAAACACGTTGAGTTTCACTTCCTTTCATACAAAACTGACTCATGCTTAATCAAGTATCACTTGAACCCTTTCATTTATCATACCCATCCACTCAGTGGGTCAAACTACACGAATGAGGATCACATTAAAGAGGTTCTACTAAATAAGAAAAATAAAAATATAACTAAGTATTGTTGCTAGTGTCATATTTCTCCTTGTGCATGTTGCAAGTAATGCATTTGTAGATCCAGCTCCCGTTGAAGAGAGCACCCGCATATCATGCATTGAAGAAGCCGTTCAGGGGGAAAAGGCAAACGGGGACCAAGTTTGTGAGGTTCTGTCCGCGGGGTGAGTTGAGGTAGGGGCAGGGTCTGTGGCATGTGTGGCCTCTCACTCATGACTGCCTGTGGTGTAAAAAAAATATTTGGGTGTGGAGGTCTTGGAAGTGCACCAACTGCGACAGAGTGAAGAGGATGAGGACCAGGTAAAGCAAGAGGAGGGAGAGGAGCAAGTGGAGGTGAGAAAAAAGGAGAAGGTTGATTTATTATTATCTGAGTGCCTGTTACCATTGGTTGTTGCTGCAGCTCCTGTGCTCCATTTCCTGGTTTGATTTGCCCAGTTAGCAGAGTCTGCGGACCCACAGGATTGCTTTGGAAGCCCCACACTGGTGCCCCTATCCCCTGGCCAAAGCGATGAGGCTCGTACTGAATGGAAATGGGAACCTTCTGCGTCACGGTCTGACTCTGAGCACCTGCCCAGGTAGATGACACCTGCTTTTGCTGAAGTTGAAAATCTGGATTACTCACTAACTTCTCAGGGGCGTTTAGAGTCTTTGGCACTCCCGTTGGAGTCTGATCCCATAAGGTGCTTCCTGCCCCATGAGAAGCAGAAGTTGAAACTGACATTGCACTGCTTTGGTCTACTTGAGCCGAGGTGGATGCACCTGCTGAGCCTGATGCCCTCTGCTTCTGCGGCTCAGAGTTGTTCCATGGCTTCTCAGGCTGGCTAACAGTCGACGGTGTAACTTGAGGATTACTCATGTCCCACACTCTGTTCTCCTCTTTTTTGGGAGGTGTAGATGGTTCCTTTTGAGTTGATACTGAGGCACCCTGCCATTTTGGCATCTGAAGGTCTTGACCAGGCTTTTTTGAAGAGCTTTGAGAATTTTGTGGAAGTACAGCGGGTCTGATGCTCCACAGGGCTGCCCCATCGATGTAGGTGGGAGAAAATTCATGTTGCAAAGAGCTTGCAGAAGCTACCACTGTGGATGTGGGTGTACTGCTCCAGGTGGCCAGCTTTGGTTGCCTATGCTGCTCCATTTCACTTGCATCTAATGGAACGGATTTTTTTGGCACAGCTGTCGGGAGGGAGCTGACCACAGAGCCCACAGTCTCTTTTACATGGGATGACTCTAAAGTGTGTGTGGAAGAGGGGCCAGACTGAGATATTAAAGGGCTTTCTGCCCAGTTCTGACCTCTCTGATGGTGCTGCAGGCCTGACACTGTTGGGTTGTCAAAGTGTGTGGGCTGTGAAGCTGCATGTGGCTGCTGTGAGGATGGGACAGGCATTACCTCTCCTCCGTCCACCTTCCACTGGACAGGCAGAGCAGGCAGCTTAGCCATCCATGGCTCCTTCTGCTGTCTCGCTTGTAAATCTACATTAACGGGGAGCATGGACGACTGGGGCTGAGCTGCCCTTCTGTGCATGTCTGCATCTCTCAGTGCTGGATCTAAAAACGCAGGAGGCTGAGAGCTAGCCATCCCTGAGCCTCCGAACAGTCTAGATGAGCCCCAAATGGGCCTCCCCCCTCTCTTACCCCTGCCTCCCCTACCTCTCATCCTTGTAGCCATCTGAAAAGAATTAAACTGGCTGAGTCCCTGTCGTTTGCGAGCATGGATTTTCTGGTGCACTAACAGACTGCTAAACCAGGAAAATGATTTGTGACACTCCTCACAGCGATGAGGTCTCTCTCCTGTGTGTGTGTTAATGTGGTCACGTAGCAGACAAGCTAATCCAAAGCTTTTATCACAAAGGTCGCATTTATGACGTTTGTTATGTCCGTTATGTGATAACATATGGTGCTGAAGTTGGGTCTCGTCACTGTAGCCTCTGCGACAGCTTGTGCAACGGAAAGGTTTTTCCTGATGCAGTTTTTGATGTGTTTTCATGTTCTGCAGGAAGGCAAAGTCCTTCCCGCAGTCTGGACATTTGTATGGTTTCTTGCCTGAGTGGATGATGAGATGCTGCTGTAAATAGCTACTAAATCTAAAGCCCTTGCCGCACACTTTGCAGTGGTAAGGCTTGTCTGTGGGATGTTTGCGCATGTGTAGTTCTAACACTGAGCGATGACGGAATGCTTTTCCACACTCTGAACATTTGTAGGACTTCATATTTAAGGCATCATTTTTCCACTTTGCCTGACAATTATCATTGCTTAATGATGCTCTTCTAGATTCTGATGTCATATTTTCTAGATATTGTGCTACAGACTTGTGGACACTTAACAAATGTACATTTAAGCTCGACTCATCACGATAAATACTCGGGCAGTGGGGACAATTGTGGCCTTTCTCCCAAAACTTACTCGTCTCCTTTGGGGATTTGGATGTTCTCTCCAGCATCTCATACTCAGCCTCATGAATTAGCATGTGGGCTCTGAGGTTAGCTGGCGTAGAGGAAGTTTGCGGACAAAGAGGGCAGTTGAATGTGCGTTTAGTTTCCTCGCTCTGGTTTGCGTTCTCTTTGCCAGGCCCCCTCACTGGCTCTTGTCCAGACTTAGGGGTCTGTTTACTGGGTTGCTCAGTGGAGGAGAGTGCATTGCTTTCACAGAGTCTATGTTGACGGCAGTGTGCCTTCATGTTCTGGGCAAAGGCAAATTTTTTCCCACACTGAGGGCAGCGGAAGGGCTTCTGGCCAGTGTGCAGGTACTGATGTTGATGTAGGAGGCTGCTATACTTGAAGGTTTTACCGCAGATGTTGCACAGGTGTGAGCGTGTATTGTCAATGTGCTTGCGGCGGTGGTCTTCCATGACAGAGTAGTGTTTGAAAACCATGCCGCACTCGGGGCATTCATAGGGTTTGAGAGCAGAGTGGCATCTCTGATGGTAGCGCAACGACATGCTGTTTAAGAACATCTGGCTGCACTCTTGGCATTTAAACATGCTTTCCTGGGAGTGGGACATCATGTGCTTGGTGATAGATACTTTATACTGGAACTCCTGGCGGCACAGGGGGCAGTGGTAAGGCTTATCTACTGTATTGCTGCAGCTGTGGTCCCTTAGCTTGTCCACTGAATAAAAGACCTTCTGACATTCAGCACATGCAAAATTACCCTCCGCTGTTCGAACCTCCTTCTTCAGAGTTAAAAGCTTCAGCTCCCTCTCTTTAATATGTTCATTCCTGTGTTTAATGAGGCTGCTGCGGTGCTGAAAGGTAAGGCCGCATTCTTTACAGGTAAGGGGTGTAAGGTCATCCTCGTGGGCATGGAAGTGGCGGTGTAGGTTGAATGTCTCCCGCTGGTTGAAAACTTTCCCGCAGTCCTTACACACCATATGTGGTTTTTTTGGCTTTGTCATCAGATCAACAGCATCTTCCTCTCGGTCTGCCTCTTCATCCTCCTCCTTCTCCTCTACTCCATCTATTTCTTTTGCAGGCGTCGCAGCCTTCTCTTTCTCGGTGCTATTTTTCCCCTCGTCACATGAATTTTCCTTCTCATTAATCTCCTCCAGTTCAGCAGTATTTTTAGCATCGACATGTGTATTGCATTGCTCCTCTTCAACACTCTCTGTAACAGCTTCAAGGTCTACAAGAGATGAGAGCATCATGGGAAAATTTTGGCAAGTAGGTAAACAATGGTAAACAACCTAATAGAATGTAATAATGGCAAATAAACTAATGTTACTAAAACCGTTCAAGTGGAAGATCTGCAAGAAACAAGAGCATTGGAGGGAAAATTGGCACGTAGGAGTAAAGAGTAAACAATCTAGCATTACACAATGACACTAAACTCTGTAATAATACACACATTAATAATAACAGTGCTGAAGTGTGTACAATGTGCTTTAAAGGATGCTACTTTGATTTTGGAGCTGATCGAACATATGCGCATGTAAATAACATAGATGCTACTGTGTGTTGTCTCACTTCTTACTATGACAGTGTAATTACCTCTGCCAAGGAGGTTGTGTTTTTGCCAGGGTTTGTTAGTTAGCAAGATAACTCAAAAAGTTATGAACAGATTTTAATGAAAATTTCTGGAAATGTTCGCTCTGAGACAAGGAACAGATAATTAAATTTTGGAGGTGATCTGGATCACAGTCTGGATGCAGGATTTTTTTAAATGACTCTTTATTATCATTATTATTATTGACTTTGTTTTAGTACTAACACATGTCCACCAAGTGGCAGTGGAACTCCTGTTTTCTCATATAGTGGATTTAAATGTGTGACCTGAACTGTGCTGCCTGGTGGAGGTCTGCGCTCTCTGAGTGCTTTTCTAGTTGCATCTGGATCCTTTGGGACCATTCTTTCATGAAACTTTCATCAAATAAAGCCTGTTTTGTCGTGAACACTCCTGGCGTTAACAGCATGTACACAGCCGGTCGTAAAAATATAGCTCAGGTTAGCCTTGAGGCTAAACACAATAGTAAAATTACATCAACAGTGTTAGCATACCACTCTTATTATTTCCCTCCGTGTGTGTTGCTTTCTCTCCATCCTGGTCTTCCGTGTCGGACCGGTCGTTGGACCGCTGGTCGCCGCCTGAAGCCGTGGTGTTGCAGGCCTTTTTTTCCGCCGATGTCAGGTCCTCCGGTGAATTACATGTCGTTTTGTCAGCTTCGGGAGGACCGGACTCGACACTAGCCTCAGAATGGCTGGCGAAAGCGGCGCCGTCGATGCCAACCCCGGCTCCCTGCTCCTCACCGGGTCCGTCCGAGGCTTTACCAGATGCCGTTTCATCCACCGGGTTTAAGCCGCTACTCGACTCCACCGCCGCATTCGCCCCCCCAGATGTTTCCACCTCCTCCGCCAGGGATTTCTGCCTTTTTGGAGACTCCGATGGGTCCGCGGCGGCCATGTTTCACCCATGCACCTCCTTGTCCAAAGCATTGCAAAAAGAGTCTGAACAGGGAAAGATATTTCCGTTGGAAACTTTCAAAATAAAACCCGATCAACTGACAGCCGGCTTTAGTCCATCTTCTCACACGCTGTAAATTAAAGTCTTAAGTTGTACAAAACCCTTCAAGCAAGCATTGCTATTTCCTTTTACACACCAAACACACTCCACAACTTAATTGATATAAATAAACTTTTCAGCATAACCAGTACTTTATTTACACCGTGTAACAAATGTACAAGAGGAGTTATTTTGTCGTCCATGTCTAACTTTTATTAAAGTTTAGTTACATGTCATCTGAACAGTTGCTATCTACAAAATATAGCTTGTGCAAAACTACGTAGATGATGGCCATATGCTGTTTCTTTGCAACTATCTACAAACACATCCACCATACTGCATGCAAGATTATAATAAATAGCCCTACATATTATGTATGCTTTTATTCCACCAGAAACATATGAGTTAAAAGCCTGTAGCCTACTGTGATGCTTATGCCCAAAGGATTCTTGTTTTTATCATATCACCAAAAACTGGCAATTCTGTAAAATGCAACATTTTGTCTTAAAACACTGAACATAACACAGTCTAACTTTATTCTCCATCCAAAGCTGGAAAATATGTACCATGAAACTGTTAAAAAAAGCACAAGCATACATTAGCGAGTAATTACAATAGCTGTATATCTATAATATATGCAAACAACTGCAGCTTACAAGTACTTCTTGACAATGTAATGTAGTGTATTTGGAGCATTTGAACAATACTGAGCTAGTAAGAGCATAACATGCTTCACAGCTCTGCTGCAAAACATGTGGTGACATGCATATTAAACATCAGCACCTACAGTTTGTTATTGACCAAATAAACTGAGTCCCATGGTTGAAGTCATCGCCGCAGAGTAATTGTTTTTATGGAAGTCTTCTATCACAAGAACATATACGTCTAAGGAACCGAGCAAAAGTTAAGGCCACCCTTGTATCTCGTGTTGAACTATCATACCTTTTCAGTCCTCTCTGAAGACACACTTAACTGTAAAATGATTACATGATTTGGAGTAATAAATAACACTCCAAATAATGTGGTTTATTTCTACAGAAATGATGGCAATAGAAAAAGAGACTAATTACTTTTGTAATTCACATTTTGACACACCAAATATGCCCGATGTTTCAGTTTTTTTGCATGATTATCTGTTCAGCGTCGTCTTCTGCGTCTGTGATCCAGGGCTCTTCCCCGTTTTGGCCTCTGCACACTCCCATTCGTGTCTGTGGGTGCATCAGAGGGAAAAGTGCCGTGTACGTCAGGTGATGACGGTGCAGGTGCCACCCCGACAGGTGACTGATTGTTTGAATGTTGGGAGAGCTGCGACTGCTGTATTTGTGTTTGGTGCTGTTGTGGCGGCGGTTGCTGTTGTGTTTGCGGTGGAGCTTCAATCCTCTGTTGGGGTTCTGTGTGTTGTAGCTGTGTTTGAGCCTGCTGTGGCTGTAAGTGCTGTTGAGATGTTTGTGATTGATGTGCTTGCTGTGCACGCTGTTGCTGTGGCTGTTGTTGGGCCTCCAGCACTCCTAACAACCTTTGCAACAGGACATTATTTTGTTGTAGACTGATGGCCAGTGCCTCTTGAGAGGCAACAAGTGTTCTCATGTCCTGTCTAAAACCTTCCCCAAATTCCCGCAAGCTCTTCTCTACACGATTCCCCAGCTGGATTGCTGCTTCCCCTAACCCTCTGAGCTCATCTTCTAGCCATGAGCTGCGTGGTGGCATTTCAAGAGGGCCTTGGTGGGCTCCAAGTGATGGCTGTGGGCTACTAGGCTGAGGGCTGCCATTGAGGAAAGGAGCACTGTAAAGGGGTGAAGGAGGCAGCCATCGTTCTGATGGAGGGGGTGGTCCTATACCCAGACCGAGTCCTAAGCCCAATTTGTCCTCCATGCTGTTTTCTACTGGGTCACATTCAGGCTCTCCCACATCGCGCTCAGGATTGTCCTCCTCTTTCTCCAAACCATCTCTTTCTGATCCCTCCACTCCAACACCTGCCAAACACAGAACAAGACAGTAAATGTTTTTAATATTAATTTACTTTTAATTCAGTGTAAAGCAAAAAGAATAAGAACAAATCCTTTAGCATTTTCTTCATTCAACACTTGTACAGTTTAATGTAATGCAAAGTTCCCTTGAATTTTGCTCCTGCTGTTATGAGGTTGAAACCACAGAAACACTCTTTTATATTTTAGTTAATGAGATATAACCAGAACCGACATAATTTAGAGATTTTCCAGGAGTAGCTAACTGATGCAGAGTGTGATGCCTTCACCTTTCTGTCAATATGGGTGCAAACATAAAGGCCTTTACACACCAAGTCTGTATTTCACATCAAAAAACATTGCATGTTTACACACAAACACACACACACACACACACACACACACATATATAGGTCAGAGTTTTCAGAACTGTTAAATGTTCAGCACTTTTTCACAGAGTTGTTTTACCAGTCAGAGTGTGATATAACAGCCACATAGTCTTCTTTAAATAAATTAAATATTATGAATGATGGAAAAAACAAAGGAGACTGATACAGAAAATGAAGACAGTTCTCTGACAGAAAGGCAGAATGAAAGTGTACAGACAAAAAGGACACTCAGCCTTCGTAGAAGCTCTGAGGCCAAATGCTGAGCTCAGTCTGGGGAGGGATCAGTAGTCTCACATAGCCCAACTCACTTGTATTGCATTATGTCCAGGTCTAGTGGAAAGCAGCAGGGAACGAAATGAGTGGAGTAAGAAGAAATTACCTTCTCTACTTAATGAATGTGCTACTTTTTTTTTTTATTTATTCCAAATTGTGAATAAATTTTTATTATTTTTATTGGATCACTAAAGACATGCAGACAAAAAATATCAACTTGGTGTGCAAAGGTCTTAAATACTGATTCCTTAGAAATATTTCAAAGTTTCACTAAATGTAAATAATTACAAAGTGACAAAACATATTTCAACTTTGAAAAACATTACTACTCCATGGACTGAGTAAAGACATTTTCTTTCTTCCAATTATGTTTTGGGGTTAGTACATATTGATAGTTTGTGAACTTAACTGTTGTGTCATGGTGTGAAAAAAAAACTTTTAAAAATTCAACTAAATTTTATCCAAATTAAAGAATAATTTTACCTGTGTCAGAGTCAGGGAAGCATGAGAAACTGGGCTTGGGTCGGGTGTTTTGCTTTTGTCTGGCTTGTTGAAGTCTGGGGCTTGTCTGAGATGGTCGTCCAAGAAGTGAGGCCCCTCTGCTGGATGGGAGATAACAGCTGCGGTGGCGAGCATCTGCCAGCCTACCTCCATTTCGTCTCTTCAAGTCATCCCAACGCTTCTTCACCTCTCGAAGGGTACGTGGGACTCTGGACACAGCGTTGACCCTTTCAAGGATTCCTGCCCAGATACGTTCCCTCTCACGCCGCCGGAGTCTGCCTGCAGGTCCAAACAGCTCCCCTTCGCAACGAGTGACTTCTGACACCAAGACCTCCAGCTCCGCACCACTGAAACGGCTCTTTCGTTTCCCAGCACCACCAGCAGCCAGTGCTGCTGACATAGCTCGGTCTGTAGAAAAAAAAAGAGGTGAGATGCCCAAAATAGAAAGGAAAAATGTCAAGGTAAGTTTAATATACACCGTGAAGACAAGAAATATGATTTAACAGTAGCAATCTGACATACATGTATGTGTATGAGTAGTTGATTAGTCAAAACACTACACATCATCACTCATCAGAACCAATGAATTTTTATTTGGTATCGGGGTCAGTTGTTTGGTTTGGGTGGAGGGCACGTGTTAACAATGACATCATGACTAACCAACCAATCAATTTAAATTAGCCAATTATTAGATTTTTTTAAAAGTAATTACACGGTTCATCTGTACAATATTCAATGTGGTAATACATAGATATGGCAAATAGCAAGAAAAATGTTTTCCAATTTTATTTGTGGTATTAAAGTCATCCCTCATTTACATACTGTGATTTCAGCAATTAGATATTGTATTACAGCAAATTGAGACATTGCTTAAATACAGTCTTTCAGAATTATTTAACTGTTTTATCAGTAATATCTAAAGCAAACTTAGAACATATCAGTTTTGGAAACAATTCAACACCCACTGTGCAGCTCTGCTTTGTCAAAGAGACTGTTTACCATTTCTCAAAATAATTTAAACACCACAAGTACCATATTCAGGCTTACTTTGTTCAATTGACAAGAGATCGTCTGAGGACATGCCGGGCGCCATAATGTTTGGGTGGACCACTACCACATTGAAGGGGAGCCCCCCTGGTAGCCCGCTGCTCTGGTCGCAGCTGCCCTCCGAGTCCTCATCCTCCCTGGGGAAGCCGTTTTCTGAGACTCCCCCTCCAAAGGGTCCCTCCGGAGACTCCACTTTGATGTGCATGGGAGGTGAATGCTCGTACAGCAGCCCCCCCTCCTCGTAGTACTCAGTCATGGGTCAGATCTGATTCACAGCAGAACTGACTGGAGGGCCAATTCTGAGACTGACAGCTGCTGCCCCATTAACACAACTTCAAGGTTTAACTGAAACTACTGCTGAAGATGTAACACATGTTTAGCATAGTGCATTATTTAAGTATGGCTCTGCCAGAGTATTGAAGCCACTCGGACTATGTCAACTAATTATAAATAACTTAAGAGACCATAAACAGTGTTTGACACTGTAGACATTACTGGTGTCTGAATAGTCTGAGCAGCCCAGAAAAACGTACTCCTAGCCGCAGCCAGTTAAATCAATTTCTATCATTTTCATTTACAATGATATGTTACTAAGACATATAAACAGTGTGTTAAAAAAAAAAAAAAAAAAAAGAAAAGAAAAGAAAAAAAAGCTGCTGGAGCAGGTGGAGGGCTACATCTAAACCTCCTGCTGTTTTCTGTCGAGATGCATCATCCAGGCAGAGGATCGCATCTAGAGCTGAAATACAACAAAAAACAACACAGTATAAAACTATGTCGCATATTTAAACTGTTACGTCTATATTTGGCGGTAACGATGACTTCTGGACACTGTCGCATCAATGCGCATTTTTGTCTGCTCCACATCCGCAATGGTTGCGCATTCCGCATACATTGAGTGCTGATCTTGAAATAAAGCTAGCTGTTAGCTTACTGGATAGCACAGCATGAGGTAAGGCACCAGCTTTTCTGTACTGCCAGTCATTACTTTGCAGATACAATTAGAAAGGCGGCGTTATTGCTTTTCTTACCTCTTGACAGCTCCACATGGGAACCATAATAAAACCAAAACACATTTGGTGCAGCTGTTAGCTCAGCAGCCGATACACAAACCACAGACCGTCGCTTTCTGTTGACGTCACACAGAGTCTGCCTTCTTGTGTATTTTTGGCAGACTGTGTGCTTCACGGTAGGTTAAGAAGAAACCAAAATTTGGGTGTCCTCAGTCAAGTGCATGCAAGTAAACACATGAATACTTAACCGAAGTGTAGCTAGACAGACGGACAGACAAATAAATAGACCGACAGACAGACAGACAGATAGATAGACAGACCGGTCAATCAATGGATAGACTTGATTTCGAACATATGTTGGCAAAAGAAATGACCAGTTTAATCAGGATACTCCCAATATGTCGAAGGAATTAAGTCAATCAAAAAATAAAAAGCAAATGTCACACAATGTATATTTAACAATACTTTATGTCCGAAAAGGAGTAAAAAGAAGCCGAGTTTATATTGTCCTAATCCAATTTTTACATGACTTTGCTAATAATCTTATGCAGACAGTCCATAACAAAGAACAGGTCAGTTATTACATTACAAAAAAGGGACCAAATGATTAAATGCCATAGCTATTACTGTCGTATTTTCATTCATTGTTACGGAAGAAAAAAATAAAAAAAAATGAATAAAAATAAAAATTATTGTGTTATAACACAAAAGTATTGCGTTATAATGCAATAATTTGAATATTTTTCACATCCCTTCCCGGGCTCCATGCATTGTTACTATATCTCTGGAAAATAATTTAAAAAAAATCTTTATACTTCTTAAATTTTATGTTTTCAAACTATTTAGTTTGGTTTCATCCTGTTCTACAAAACCACTCTAATTCTTTTTAAGATTTGTTCTAGCAAAATGTAATTTCATATATTTAGTTTTTCTGTTTGTAGTCATATCCACCCTCTCTATCTGTGAATAATTTCTGTATGTTACATGGAAGTAATTAATTTCTTGTTTTGTGTAATATTAGTGTTGTTTTAATTTCCACCAAATCTTTAACTTTCCACCTCCTTTATTTGTTCTGCTTAGTCGATATCTGGTGTAAAATGCAGTACACGTGTATCAGTACTGAAGAGAGCCTATATCTGTTGGTGTAAGCTTAAATGTCATGCAAAATTCACATGTTTTCCTCTCAGAACATACTGCTATTTCCCAGGTGAGATAATGTTTAACTTTCATGCAAAGTGGCCTGCATGGAAACATCCTTGAATTTCTGATAAAGACCATTAGATTGTGTGGTTCATCAGTATATATAAGGCCATTGGAGTGCCTCTCATTCTGTGCGAGTTCAGTTACAGTCATGAAGTACTTCATTCTTCTGGCCCTCTTTGCTGCAGCATGTAAGTTGTTTAGTGTGTGTAAGTGTAATTATAACACGGCACAGAAATCTTTAATGTAAGCCCTCACTTTTTTTTTCTTGTTTTACAGATGCTGCTCCCATTGAGGATGACAAGATCGTTGGAGGCTACGAGTGCAGAAAGAACTCTGTGGCCTACCAGGTGTCTCTGAACTCTGGCTACCACTTCTGTGGAGGCTCCCTGATCTCCAGCACCTGGGTGGTGTCTGCTGCTCACTGCTACAAGTCGTAAGTGCAGAAATCAACCACTTTACACTGATCAGATTGATAACACTAGGTTACTAAAAATATATTTAGAAGTTGTCCATGTTTTTTCAACTGAATTAGGATCATTTTACACCACTGAATACAAAAGTGACATCCATTATTCTCCATCACGTCAGGTTTTTATGCTAATTTATTTTGAAAAATCCAATCTTCTGACTAAATTGATTAATTTTTTTTTTTTTACATTATCAGTTGATTTTTGTTTTCTAACGGAATGTATTAATTAAATATTACAAACTTCAATGATGTGAAAATACCTGTACATGTTAACAAAAGCATAAAAAAAAACCAAATATGTAGCTTAGTTCAAAAAAGTTGAGCTGACTGAGCAAAACCAATGTGATTTTTTTTACTCAGC
>JAPSES010000228.1:4269507-4280457 GCA_029822895.1 Maxillicosta whitleyi
GGGGTCGATTTAAGATGAGAAGACTGCATATATTTCTTTTCTACTAATATTTATATCAAATTTCTTTAAATCATTACATTAAACTTGTGCAACTATGGCGCTGAACTTTCTTTCCAACACTGATGTTAGCCTAATTTCTGGGTGTAACACAATGAACCAGTGTTAAATCCAAGTGGCCTCAATTTTACGTCTATCACACTATAATAAATAATGAATTCGTTCATGGAAATGTTACGTGTAAAGGAACAGCACTTGAACGCAGCAACCATTACTTTGTACTTAAAGCAGTGCATGTTTACCTCATCATCAGCAGACCAACAGCAGCCTCTCTTTAGCCCCCTCTGCTGGACAGTAGGGTCGTGAAGGAAACAGTGGGCCATGAACAGGTTTCATCAACATTAATATGGCGCAGATGTGATGGTAACAGAGCATTCATAAAGTGAAACTTTAAAGCCTTCAAAAAGATGTTGCACTAGACAGGAAATGTAAAAGCCCAAAGTGGAATTAAGTATTATATTCTTAATATTTACAAAGTTTTCATACAATACAGTAAACTGTACAAAAAAATATTACATTAAGTGTCATTCATCAAAGCATTTTATATAATCAAATTATCTTACATTTTAGCAACGTGACTAGGTACAATTTATTACATGCACCATCATGTGAATGCAAAAACAATGAATTTAAAACGACATATACTGGGTTATTAAGTTTGACAGAGCTGCAATGCAGAAGGCATTGCACTTAATTCTCAGAACCACAACACACTGAACATACTAAGATCTTTAATAAGTAAAAAACAAAACAAAACACCTATACAATGAAACGTTATCCCACTTCAATGTCGGAAAACCTTGAACAAACATTTCATGAACTTACTCATTTACATTTCCTTTATCCAATGTATTCATTTTGGTAGGCAAATATACTGAAAAAAAAAAAAGAGAGATCCAGCTTGGTTAAAATGCATGAATTATTTCACCATCTATACTACAACAATATATCTTAAAATAGTGAGAGATACCAGAATAGTTGTGTCCCTAAGCAATCAACTAAAACGAAGTAGATGCTGTTAAATGAGAACAATTTTCATCTTCCTCCACTCAGTCCACTGATTTGTCATATCTTGATGGGGACAGATGAGGTTACTTGGTAAATCATTTCAGCCGGTTTGTCTGGTCCACTTTCAACAATGTAACAATCATCATCAGGGATCACTGCTGTGGTCTTGTTCCTGTCCATACCAACAGTTCCGCTTTGGTTCTTCATTATGATGCCTGCAGCCATTGGGGCTCCAAATCTTTGCTCCCCATTCATCTGAGGACTCACCACTGATGTGACCTGCTTTGGCCTGGGAATCGCCAGTCTACCTTGTGTGTGTTGTGCCATGAATTCTCGGGCTTTGACACACTTGTGTCTCTGAAGGCCTTTTGCGCTGTCAAAATGAACATGACAGACTCGACATGGGTAGCTTGACGGAGCCTGCCTCTGTTTGCTCAGTATATCCGACACTCGCATGGAAGACATCAGCTGTGAATATGGAGCGCCAAGACGCCCTTTACTGTTTTTAGTGGATACAGCAAGACTTGGGCTCTTAATGTGAGTTGGAAAGGAGGCAGGTGCAAATGAACTGGGATTCAGATGCTTCAACTGTTGCTTGAGTGTGCCGTCAAAGGGTGTACGGCTTTTAATAGCTACACTATGATTCTGGGTTTGTATCTGTGGGGAGGGAGTGAAATGATGCCTCGGGGCAGTCTGATTCTGACTGTTGTTCACATTAACTGCAATTGGTTTCATCGCACTAAGTGGTCTTGCAGTGATCAGTTTGAATTTAGTAGCACCGCCGGGTGAGTTACAGGTATGAAAACGTGGGACCAACTTCCTACTGGAGAGCAGAAGCCCACATCCTATACAGCCAGAAACTTTATCTGCAACATGACAGCTGTGGTGTGAGATCAGATCCATCTTTGACATGAAACACTGGCCACATTTACCACAAGTATATGGTTTTGACGTGTTAAACTTGCGCAATGTTCTCATTAGTACCACAGGCTGGAAAAGTGTCCACAGATCCACTGTTGGTGCAACAGCAGTAGAGCGAGGATTTGGGGCCACCTCTAGTGGTGCCCCATAGGGGTACATCTCAGGCACTTGTGAAATCGGCAGAGGCTGTCGAGGGAGCTGTGGGAGAATAGTTTGAGGTGGAGTCTTTGTTGGCAATGAAATCACTGACATCTTGTTCACCTTAGGGGTTTCCCAGACAACTTCCCCTGACTGGAGTCGTTTGAGCTTCTCCTCCTCTTCTTTATGCTTTTCAATTCTGCGCTTCTTTATAGTTTGATGATCAAGCACCTGGTGTCCTGGTTCATGAGTAGTACTGTGGCGCAGCATATCTTTATATACAGTAAATTCTGTTCCACATGAGCAGATGTAACTTACAGAAGGACATATGTGTTCTTCCATGCATTTCCTACTGGAAAATATCTGCTCACAGCTGAAGCAAAACCGGCCAGCGTTCATCAAGTCTGTGCTTAAACCATCATCCATGATATTTTGCAGATTATGACGTCCAAACTCCATGACTGGGCACAATGCAGATTCAATGTTGACCTTAGCGTTGTTGACCACCTTATCTGAAGAAAACAATGAACAAAATTAATATCAGACCCTGAAATTATTTAGTTCAGTTCCACACCGTTTAGTAGTTAGTGATGTTAACCGGCGCAGGGGGTGACTGATGTCACTGCAAGCATTCAGCTAAGTATAGGCTATATGCTGTAGCAAAAAAAAAAAAAAAAAAACACCTTTTCTATTAGACTTAGCTCGATTTAGCCGTGCGACTTCCTGTCTAGCATCTGTGCAACTACAGCTGTGGTGTCAGCAATTTTTCTCAAGAGCTACACAATAATTTGAATAACGCATTCAATGGTTCCGTTTATCACCGTCATTATTATGAGCGTGGGCTTGCTTTTTAGCACAAACCCACGATGCTAATAGATGTTAGCTTCGTCTAGCTTGTGGGTGCCAAAGCTATGTTAGCATTAGCTTAATATTATATATATCAAAACATCGCCGCGCCACTATTCTGATAAATCCTTGTAATAACCCACAATACTCACATATATTACGCTACACTAGATGTTCAAAATTACATTTACTTACCGGTGTTTAATGCGGACGGCTACGTGAATAGTCACACCATTCACCAACAGATAAGAGGAAAGAACCCGCATTTCTTCTACGGAGGGCGCGCTTTGAATGCTTCGTGTTCGCCTTCTCCTGCCACAGCGCCCTCTGTTGGGTGGAGTAATTAAGGGGATTTTAATCCAACTCGGAAATAATGTCCAAATATATTGCTATTTCTTCGCCCACCTATACTATGTGGACACTTTAACTATGCAATATTTTAGTTAGTTCTAACCATTATCAGTGAGCTGCTGGGAACAGCTGCTCATGCCTTTTGTCTTGGCTGTTTTTTTAATCTGTCCCCTGTGGTTTTAATGTTTTCTGTGCTTCACATTTGATACCCTCTCCAGACTGCAAAGCAAATCTATCAACAAGTATCAATAAAGTCACCTTAAACTATAGTCTACATGAATGTTCAGTGATTGTTTGTGTTCATGATGTTCAGAAGAAAAAAAAAAAACCTTAGTCTGTTGTCATCAAATTAAAATGTTCTCTTCATTCAAATGTCCTCCTAAAACACCAGTATTGTAGTGATAGCAATATGTGTGGATGTAATGTTTAAAGAACTTTTGTAAAAAAAAAAAAAAAATGTGATTTTAAATACACACATAATTTCTCTATGTCGTATGCAGAAATAATAGTGAAAAATACAAAAAACCACTGAATATTTATGTACAATAAGTTAAATAGGTAGTCATTAAAATTCAGTGCTTTTTTTTTTTTTTTTAATGACGGCCACATGGAAAGACGTAAAGACAAAAAATATATACATATATTCTTAGCAGTTTAACACTGAAATGTCTACATAGATAAATGCAGCTTAATTTTAAAATGGACCTATATTCCTAAACGATTGCACATAAACTGCTCACTCTACTAATTGTATATTAATCCTAGAATAGTCACACTACACTGTTGTCAGAGTGTGATATACATGGCTCTTGTGCTTTTTCTTAAAATTGTCAATTTGGTGTGAGGTCTGGTTCATTGTCTTGAACATTCTGAGTAAAACCATGAGCAGGAATGTCTGTACCTGTAAAGACTACACAATTCATTCAGTACAATGACTTAGTGCTTGAGAGAAATCCTCAAAATTTCTGTAACTACCATTTTAAAAACACCTAGTACTTCTGCATTAATTCAAGTCTTTTAGACTTAGAAGGACAGCAAGGTCACATAACACACAAAATTTTCACATACTCAGAAATTTATTAACACCAGCAACAACAACCTACATCACAAACCCTGTGATAAAAGTGTCTTTATCAAATATTCAAACATCGTATAGGCTAATGAGTCTAGTTCCTTATTGTGATAAACTAAAATATACAGGTTATGAAATTCTTTAATCTTTTAATTTTTTTATACAGTGGCAAGATATAATGACACACTTGAGCCCCCCACCCCCAAATACCCACGACTGTACAATTAAAATTAGTGTAAAACAATAAATGTACAACTGCAAAAAATAAAAAAAGTTATATTGCCATATTATATTTACTGGCAATATTTACTGGACTGAACTGTGATTAAGTCAGTTGTTCTTGTTTTTTTGGCATAGCGGTTCCAGCCATGATACGATGAATCCTTCTGCGGTGATTTTTGAGAGACTTTAAGCTATGGTAAGTACCTTGACAGACATCACAGCGATAAGACTCATTGTTTGATTGTTTGTGAGTAAGAAGGTGTTTCTGCAAACCTTCCACAGTGCCAAACCAGCGAAAACACGAGGGGCAACGCACAGGCTTGATGGTGGGCTTGCAAGCTCCACTCCTCTGATGAAACATAAGACTAATTGTGTTTGGGAAATCAGAATTGCAGTGGGAACAGCGGTAAGTTTTAGCTGGATTGGTTGGATTTATCACCCGTGCACCTTTGCATCTATTCAAAGATATGTGCCTTCGGAGGGAACAACGGGTAGCAAATGTGTTGCCACACTTCATGCACCCGATCCGCTGCTGTTTTTTTCCTGGATTTGGAGAGTGCTCTGCAGGTGGCTGCTTCTGTGGAGGCTGAAGTGCTGGCTGTGGAGGAGGGGGCTGTTGCTGAAATCGCAGTAACAGGGGTTGTGACCGTTTAGGTTGTAATCCCTTCAGCAGCTGGTGATGTGGATGCATGTGAATCTGGAGATGAATTTCATAGTCTGCCCAAGAACCAACAGTTTCACCACAAGTTGGACATGTATAGGATTCCTGTGCATGTTTTTGTAGATGTTCTAGGAGCAGCCTTGGAGATGTAAACCCAACCCCACATTCACATGTCACCCTTCTTGGAAGTACCGAGGGCAGTGACATGATGCCCCAGTTGCCTTCGTTGTCCTTTGGACTTTGACAGTCTGAAGAATTTCCTGGCAAATCCTCTAAAGCACCTCCATCTATATTTGCTGGCATTGTTCGTCGTAGCTGACATTTTCGTCTGTGAACCATCATGTTATCTTTGCGGTTGAAGTGCCGTCCGCAGACAAAGCAGGAAAACATTGGTTTCATAGTATTGGGATTCAATGCAATGGCACTAGTATTCTGTGGAACAGTTCCTAGTACTCGTGGTCTGAACCCACAGAGACGCAGATGCCGCCTTAACGTCGACGGCCGACTATATGTATTCTGACACTTGTTACATGGGTAACGTTTGACACCATCACTGACAAAATAGCGCAGGCTAGTTGGTGCTGACCCTGCATTATTCACTGACACAGGTTTGTTAACCTGTTGTAAATTACAAGCTCCTTCTGCAGAAGTAAACACTTGCATATCATCATCCAGGGGGATTGTCCACTGCCCTTCATTACTGTTTTCACCTTGCTCTGTTTCTGAATCCCAGCTATTGCTTTCCTCTTCTTGCAGTAGTGATGTCCCACTCAGACTGGCATCATTGTGCTGCTCCATGGTGGATGTTTGGGAGTAAAATGGTGCGAAGGTTTTAGATGCAGGGGTCCAGGCCAGCTTTGAAATGGCAGACTCTGAATTTGAGGATGCTTCCTCCACTTTGATATGACCAGCAAGTTCAGTGCCCACACCAACACTCTTGCTAAAGTCAGATTCATTTTTAATCTCTGAATCTGTTTTAGTTATGTTGTTTGATCTCAAAGTAAAAATCTTCTGAGTGAAAGGAGTAGTCGGCTTAGATAGGGCTCCCAGTGGGCCCTGACACTTGTGCGTTTTCAGGTTATACCTCCGGGCATAACTGTGCTTGCATATTTGACAAAAGAAACCTTTCTTTGCATTGTTTATACTATGAAATGGTACTATTTTCTGGGGAGAGGTTGTGTTATTTTTAAAAGGGCTTGATGATGCTCTGGCCTTACCTCCTAACTGAGGGCATACATGATTGTCAGGAAGTGGCAGCTTCCCAATGATCAGGTGTTTGCAGCGACGACAACATTTAATCCTCTCTTTTTTGTGCAAGACATGATGCTCTGTCAGTCTGTCCAGGTTCTGGAAGACCCGGCGACAGCGGGTACATTGGTATCTCCCATACGTACTATCTCTGCCAGGATTCACAAGTTTTTGACGGGTTTCAAGAAGCACAACCGGGGAGAACATTATTGTAAGTGAAACGATCCTCTTCTTACTGGATTCAAGAACTTTGCTAATGGATGGAGCCTTTGTCTTTACACCAGGTTTTGAAAGAAGCCGCCGTAACTGTGCAATTGAAAGATCACTGACTGGTGATGCTTCAGCCTTTCTTCCTGGGGTTATACCAGGTGGAACAACTTGCTCTTTTGGAGTGACTCTATCATTGTTCTGATTCTCAGACTGAGGAGATGTAAAGCGCCGCATGTATGCTGATGCCAGTATCTTCATTATGGAGTTATTTTTGGGCAAATTGTCAGACATTTTCCTGCTGAGGCCTGAACTGATTGTGTCTTTAAAATATATGTCCTTGACTGTGTCTGGCATTTCTGCTCCTCCTGACGTTTCGAGTTGTTTCTCACTGCCATCCTGAGGCGGTGTGCACTGGCCTCGAGGACTGGTAACTATAGCAATGCCATCCTCAAGGCTTTCATCTGCTGCAGTGTGTGTTAATGTGGACAGCTCACCAGCTGCAGACCTTGAGGTAGAGGGGGGACTGAGGACTAAGCTTGGCTGGGTTATAGTTTGAAGGAATGACACACTCCGTGCAGCAGAATAAGCATCTTCAGTCCCTATTTCGCCAGAGAGAACATTGCTATCATCCAAGGGCTGAATTAATTGTAGTTGAGAGACATGTGAACGCTTATGCTCTAGCATGTGGTTAAACTCATGAAATTCCTCCCCACAGTCACAAATATAAAAAGAAGGTGAGGAGCTTTCAGCTGGTAGACTAGAGTCTTCAGTGGATAAGTCTTTACTTGAAAGCAGCATTTCATTCAGGCCACTATGGGGCTGTGTTGAAGGGGGGGGTGGGATCTTGGTTAGTGTGCCAGCATGTGTTGCCTGATGAACTAGCAAAGACGCCAGTCCAGTAAATGTTGCAGAACATGCCACACAGCGATACACCTTTGAGGAGGACGTGTTTCCTTGTAATCCAAGCATCTTGACATTACAACATCCAAGGCAATCCCGAGGATGTGATTTTACACGACCGTTTCCTGTAAATTACAAAGAGAAAGATATTTAGTAAAAATGGACAATTTACAACGGCAAGATATTTGCAAAGAATAAATCTGTGTACATGATGCCAGTGAACACACTGACTTCATCCCATTTATTTGACTCTTTATTCTTATTTTTAGTTGTTAAATGTGGCTACAGCATAACCATAATTTTAGTGTACAGCAAGGACACACTCCAATTTATTTTAATTCATGTATTATTTTTAAGTGATGTGGAAACAAGTAAAATAAAGATAATGTGTTCCTCTGGACACCTTTCTAATAAATTCATTCAGAGCATATTTCTCCTATCATTTCCTGCAGACAGTAAGTAGACTGAAAATAAACTTGTGTATCATTTACAAAAGTGAAAAAATATTTATGCACTGAACCAGCAACATTTGTACAAAACCTTTCAGAGAGATTTCAATTATTCTGTTCTCAACTGAATTAAGTCAAAACAGATGAAAAATATGTAGTAAATGAATGCATGCTTGGTTAGTTGTGCTTGACCTCTGTGTTCAGTGCCATATGAAAGAGTGATGCCCTGGATTACAGTGGAGGAAGGATGACTACAAGCTGTACACTGCCAGAGGTCAGAAAATTCATCAGGTTTTTCTGCAGAAATGGGGGCACTCTGCAGCTGTAGCTGTATGCTCCATTTCTAGGACTTTCTATAGTATGCTTTTGCAGTGCTGAGATCATATAAATTCCCACATGTTCCTCACAATGGGAAAGAACATGCAGATATTCTTACACTCTTACAGGGGCTAAACTGTTATTACAGGACTGCACTGTTCACTTGACCTACTACACGTGTACTTTAACAGGTAGCTTGTTAGAAACTGAACAAAAGTCTCAGCATGAAGGTTACATACCAACACAAAAACATTACATCTGGGTGAAAATAAGGAAAGGTAACAAATCTTTTTATCCATAACATTCATAATTTTACAAATTTAAATACTTGTATTGGTTTGTAACTAATGGAATTATCTTGCAAGAAAATGTTGTTTATAATGACAAGACTATAATGTTCATAATGTCAGCTACTGCATTTACAAAAACGAGAGCAAATAAACACAAAACTAATTCTTAAAAATAAAACTTGCTGAAGAAAACCAACTATAATCACTGATTTGTAAAAAGATGTTCAGTTAGTTTTTATTCTTTGCAAATAAATGGACCTACATATTTTCTTTACAATCATAGTGAAAAGCCCATGGTGTTGTGTTGGCCTGAACTGACAGTTCCTTTGTTTTTTGTTGTACAATAATAATAGAAACATAAACAAACCACTAATTATGAGCCATATTATACTCCTTTTTGTCAAGTGGTGGGAGTGATGAATGTAACTGTCTCTTATGACAACGTTCTTAGCCCATGTCACTATGTCTGGACATCTTATGATCTACAACTGGGGTGTCAAACAAACAGCCTGCAGACCAAAACCAGCCTGTCAAAGCATCCGATTTGTGAAGTGCAACAATTCCATTGAAAACATTAACAATCAACGGTGTCAGCATTATTTTAGTTGGGGGGCACATACAGTCCAATTCAATCTCAAGCAGGTCGGACCAGAAAAGTATACAGCCTAAATCATAACCTATAAATAATGAGAACTCCAAGCTTTCCCTTTTCATTTTAATGTAAAATATTAAAATTACACAATGTTCCTATTTAGAATCTATTCTTTTACAATAATGTGACTAACTTGAACAAATATGAACAACCTGAAATGTCTTAAGTGGAATTTGAACAACATTATGCCTGTTACAAAACATGTTGTGCCTCTGTAGAGTCACTGTGCAAATTGTTATGCACACATGTAAAGGATAAACTGGGGAATTATATTGTTAAAATTACACTTATTTTCCTTAAGGAATTTCAGCTTGTTTATAATATTCATGTGTTTATAAATGAGTCTGCAGTTTTTAAACATTTTCAGCATGTAATTTTACTTTTTTCAATTTAAAAGAAGAGTCAGTTATCACTCTCTATACATTATGTTATTATTTTACTGGTTCACCCCACCTGAGATCAGATGGCCCCTCAACTATAATGACTTTAACACTCCTGTTCTACAATAATAATAACAAAAAAAAAACAGTCAAACCAGACCTCTTAAACTTTCCCCTCATGTCCATAATGGTTTGACATAATGGACATGTCAAACCATTATGCATCCTTCACTACTGCTGAAATGTTTTTAGCTAAATTATTTGATGGATTACCAAAACAAAAAATGCTTCATTCAGAACACCAGCGAGCTAGCTTTCATAGCAGAGCAAATCAAATAAACAATTAAACACAAATAGTTACACTATCAGATTAAATATGAGGCTACATTAGCCCTGAAATTGTACCAACCTTGGCTGTGTCCACAGGTATGACATACGTATGTGACGATACACCTTATACTAACCGTTCATGCAGAATATATATTTTTTTTTGCAAACATCTAAGGTCAACGTCCTTCTCATTTGAACATTATCTGTGCTGTGCGCATAGTTAGCTTAGTGAATGACCGCACCACTCACAGCACATACAGCTAACACTGGGTTTAGATCAAATGTCCCATTGGGGGGTGGCTAGTGAAAGCTAGCTGGGGGGAGGTGGCTGACCACGTTCCCCAAGAAGGCCAGATATACTAAAAACTAGCGAGCTAACGTTAACATGGTCAACGGAGAAGCTTGCACAATACCCAATGGTGAATTGTCACTTACCGGTGAAAAGAGTGCTAACATCGGCGTTTCAGTATACAATGGCACGAACAGAAGAGCTCAGGCTTGGTAGACATCTGTGCATGCAATGCCAAACTCTCACGGGAAACGCGGCAGCTCAGTGTAGAACAAATATGATGCCCTGCCAGCAGGAAGAGAGAAGAAGCGCCGCAGCTGCAGGCGCGTAGCGGAAGACAACATCACTGCACACAGCGCATGCGCCTAAACCCAAACCCCACTAGAAGCTCACTCCGAGATTCATGGAAAGGGCGTTGTGCTCCAAACACAACCCGTTGTGTATTTTGTAAAGAAAATGTTTTTGTTTTTTTGTTTATTTTTCTACTTACTTTTCTGTTAACTAATTAATTCAGATGTACTTCCATCTGCATGTCCTCCATCACCACATCCATGAATCTTCCCTTTGGTAAAGATGTAGTAAGAATATATATATATATATATATATAT
>JAPSES010000228.1:4280557-4304920 GCA_029822895.1 Maxillicosta whitleyi
GTGATTGGTTTAAGCTTCGACAACACCTTTTCTGGCTTCGACCAATAGCAGACTGAGACTTTTGAAGGAGGCGAATATTTCAAATTTGAAACACGCCCTTTTTTTTTTTTTTGAGAACCAGTTTTTTCATTATGCTTGGCCAGACCTAATGCCAGCATGGAATAGGAAAAGTCGTGATAACCAGGCTACGTCACAGGGGCATCAGCCTGAACAGAGAAGCCCAGACTTCTCTCACCCTGGACACTTCCTCTAGCTCTCGGGGATTCCAAGGCATTCCCAAGCCAGCCGAGTGATATGGTACCTCCAGCATGTCCTGGGTCTCCTCCCAGTTGGACATGCCTGGTACACCTCACAAGGGAGGTGTCCTGAAGGTATCCTGACCAGATACCCAAACCACCTTAGGTGGTTTCTCTCATTGTGGAAAAGTGGTGGCTCTACTCTGAGCCTGTCCCAGATAGCTGAACTCATCACCCTATCTCTAAGGGAGAACCCAACCATCCCGCAGAAAAAGCTAATTTCCACCGCTTGTATCCACCATCTTGTTCTTTCAGTTACTACCCACTAGTGATACGTGAGTCGGGTTTTATTTTCAACCCACAGATCCTGCGTTTGTGGAATTACTTGACCCGTCTCATGGATGAGCTTGTCCCTGAGTCCCAGGGCTCTGCATCCATCACAGAAGACATGAAGGCAAGGTTTAGAAGATCCTTGAGGTAGTCCTTCCACCACCTGACAATGTTCCCAGTTGAGGTCAGCAGAAGTCCATCATCACTGTAAACATTGTTTGTGGAGCCCTGTTTCCCCTGAGTCACCTGACAGGTTGCCAGAACAACTTTGAGGACAGCTGAAAGTCAAGCTGTAAGGCCTCACCGAAACTCTCCCACGCCTGAATTTTTGCATCAACAACTGCCAAATCTGCAGCCTGGTACCTGTCAAGTGCTTCAGGAGTCCCAAGTACCAGCCGGGCCTTATAGGACTCCTTTTTTAGCTTGACCTTACCATTGGTTTCCACCAGCAGGTTCAGAGATTGCTGTCATGACAGGCACCAGCAATCTTGCACCTGTAACTCTGCACAGCTACATTGGCAATGGAGGTGCTGAATATGATCCATTCAGACTCCATGTCATCAGCCTCCCTTGGGATGTGGTCAAGGCTCTGCCGGAGGTGGGAGTTGAAGATTTCCCGTGCAGAGGGTTCTGTCAAGTGTTCCCAGCACACTTTTACTATACATTTGAGTTTGCCAGATCTGACCAACATCCTACCCCACCATCGCATCCAACTCACCAGATGGTTATCAGTTGACAGTTCAGCATCTCTCTTCACCCAGGAATCGAAGTTTGGTGCATAAGCACAGACAACAGTCAAGCCTGTTCCCCAGTGCAAAGGCATAGGGAAGCAATCCTCTCGTTCGCTGGGGCAAACTCCAATGTACAGGCACTGAGCTGGGGGCAACAAGTAACCCCACACTTGCTCTGTGCTTCTTGCCTTGGGCAACTCCAGAATAGAAAATAGTTCAACCCCCTCCCCCCATCTTTCAACTTCCCACACTACCTCAGACTCCTTCCCCTCCAGGGAGGTAACTAAGGTAACTATAGATATCCTCGACAACAAAGCTCCTAGGATCATTCAGCCACTGAAAGCCCTCCACTGTTAGAATGTGGCGCTTTGATACTTGCATTCCTGAACAGAAAAATTTGTTTGAATGTTTTGCTTGATTAATTTCTGACTTTGGCTTAAATTCGGGAATAAAGTGAATTCAGAACATTGTTCAATGAGATTTGCTGTCAAGGAGTGTTCATGATTGGATGTGATCAATGTTTGACCTTGATGATCAATAAAACTAGTTTTAAAAAAGTGAATTCAGTTCCTCATACTTGTTTAAATGATAAAATGTTGAGAGCTCACTGAAAATGACAGAGCACTTGATGCTCAATGATTTCAGATAAGTACGAAGAGGTCTTCAATACATTTATTAAATAGTGTATGTTCGAGTTAACATTTGTGTTTATTTCTGATAGTCCTGACAATTGTGGTGCAAAAACATTTCTCACAAACAATTGCTGTAATTTCAAACCATATCAAAGTTTATTACAGAGGAAAATTAAGCAAATTGAGAATCATAGGCATCAACATCAAACAGAGCAACAGTACTGTTCAGCGGACCAGAGATGGGGTCTTTAGATACGGTCGGTTCAAACATACCTTGATCATCACATGAGACAAACATATATAAGACAAGTTTTCACTTTCTGAGATGACACTGGAAACAAACTTTACCTTTCCCAAGTCATAGTTACAAGTAGATCAATAGAGTTAGTACACTCATTGCTTTGGGACTAATTAACTTAAACTCACCAAGCAGGCATTTTCTATCCTGATCCTGACCTTAGCCTGATATGTACTGTACTATACAATAGGCATTCAATTATTTGTTTGTAAATATGAAATTGTATCACAACTTAAAATCAAGATAATTTTTGGTTGTGGTCACTGTGGTGTCTCATGGGTTACAAATATTCAACTGGAAGAATTAAATGTGTAAGAAATAGCACAAAAAGACTTACTCAAGATTACAGTGGTTTGGTCTCTTGAACTCAGCCAAGTCTTGTGCCATTCTCAAATCCCACACACTTTTCTGCATGTGCACTGTTCTGTCAAGGTCAAAACTGAATGTTTCAGCAGATAATGTCCTGAGAAAAAACATCAAGGACATGTGGAAACTGTCAAGAATTTAGTTTTGTTAATTTTCTTAACAACAACAAAAATCATGCACGTGTGTTTATGACTTCATGATGTAGCCACAGCTTTTGAAATCCAAAAAAACAAAAACAAAACATTTTTCTGCATATATTTCATGATCATATTTGAAATTGTGTACATGTTAAGGGTATCTGAAAACTCAATTCCACTACTATACATCTCATAGCTGAAAATTCTCTGAAGATTTACAGCATTGTTGTTTTTCATAAAGCCAAGGACAAGATCAGTGCATTTTTTAATCTAAGCACAAACACAGAGAATGTTGTTCTGGGATTTTCCTATAACCACTCTACAGAGAATCAAGAGTTATTCAGGGAGACCTGCAATGTCTCATTAGGCTCTGAGTATACAAAACCATACAGCGTGCACTCCATCTGATCAGTTTTCAATTTGGGTGCCATCCAAAACATAAACCTTTATTGAAGCAAGCCAACTAGAAGGTTCACCAACAGTTTACTTCAGCATGTCATTGATAAATGTAGTAATTCCAAAATTAAATCACTTGTGTCACTGTCAGAACCAGATCACTTATGCAATTCCTATCTGACCCATTTGTAATTTCTATGTAACCACAGTCACAACATAGAGAACCTTCTACACTAGCTATATCTACTTGTACAGTATACCCTCAGATATCTTCTATATCTTGTATTTTTCCTTCACGTAGAAAGGAGTCAGGACTTGCCTAAATCCCTCCATGGGGGACCTTCCTTATCTCATGATGTTCAACTAACACTTTAACCTTGTCCTCATGAGTCATGTCTTTGTCTTCTGTATATAAGGCTCACTGCCTTGCTCCTCCTCACCTCACTCCTGCAATTTAGCCTTGTGCTTTCATGCAAGGATGACCCCATCCTTGCAAGGGGTGAATAAAGTCACATAAAAGACCAACTTTGCCTTTTGAGTTCTTTATTAACAACCTTTTCCACCACACCAACTTGACACCTTTTTTTTTTTTTTTTAACTAATGGGGGGTGCAGTATAAGGTATGTTTGGTGAAGTCCTAATGTGTTGTGTCTACAGTCTACCATAGTAGTGGTAGATTCATGGTTTGGGGATGTATGAGTTTTGCTGGTACCAAAAAGCTCAAATTCATAGATAAGACGTTATTTATCCCATTGTGGGGACATTTCACAGTTAACAGCAACAACATTTAATGAACAAGTACAGAGGGAGACAGGTAGAAAAAACACAAATGGGTAAAAATGAAAGTAAAAGTAAGTGAAAAATAACTAAATTAGTATTCATATAAATATTTATATAAATAAAGAATTTGAATTACAAATTAAACATTTACATATTTACATCATGGCTGCACATGTACTTGATGTGATATGGTGGGTGGGGGGGTTACTGGTAACTGTTGTAGAGTCTGATGGCTGTGGGGAGGAATAGCCTGCAGAGTCACTCCTTCTTGGACGGGATGTAAAAATCTGGTGCTGAAGGAGCTACTCAGGGCCTCTACAGTGTGGTGCAGGGGGGGAGGGGTTGTCCATGATGGATGTCAGTTTTGCCAATATCCTTCTGCCTGCCACCTCCTTGATGGAGTCCAGTGGGCATCTTAAAGGGATAGTTCGGAATTTTTGACCTGAATCTGTATTTCATCCCTGTCATCATGTAGTACATCCACACTGACTTACCCCTGACAGTGTTCTGTGAGTCGAGTTCTGGTCTGGTTTTGGTCAAAATAAAAGTCGTCTGGCAGGTTTGTGGGGTCACTAAAATAGAATATTTTTTTTCTAAAAACAGCATGTGTTGGCCTATTTTCTCTCATTTACTATCAGTGCGCTGTCATGCTGCTGACTGTTGTGCACTAGCCAACAACTTTTTTCAGCAGTGAAACAGGTAGACTAGCTGTCATCTTGTGGTAGCGTGTATACGAAGAGAGAGCAAGTAGGGCCAAGTAATTACGAGGTGTGACTTTTTATGGACATTGGTTTGTGATGCAAATAAATCACTCTTTTGAACACATGCTGTTTGTAGAAGAAAAATGTTTTATTTTAGTGACCCTGCAAACTTGCCAGACTAAATTTGTTTCCACCAAAACTGGACCAGAACTGGGCTCACAGGATACTGTCGGGGGTAAGTCAGTGTGGATGTATTACACTGATGACGGGGATGTGATACAGATTCATGTCAAAAATCCCAAAGTATCCCTTTAAGATACAGCTGGCACTCTTATTAATCAGTTTCTTGAGTCTCTTCATGTCCCTTCACTGCCCCTGCAGCGTCAAAAAATGTTTGAAGGAGACCCCTGGTGACTCTGAAGGATCTCAGTCTCCTCAGCAGGTGGAGGCGACTCTGGCCCTTCTTGAACAGGGCATCTGCATTGTCTGTCCAGTAGAGTACACTATGTGAATGTCAAAGCACTGGATGTTCACCTTTGTGTGTTTTGTGTGTGGGGTGATCTGCGAAAGTCAATCATAATCTTCTCTGTTTTCCTGGTGTTCAGGAGCAGGTGGTTCCACTCATACCAGACCAATGGCTCCACTCTACTTGGTATGCTTTTACGCTTATGGGACCGGCTCATCTCAGCTCGACATGTTACTCCTACATGGCGCATTACTTCCGTGTCGTCTGCTTAGAGAGTTGCCGAAAACTCGCTTGTTGCATATTTTTACGTCTGGATTTTTATGTCTGCTGTTAGAGACTGAATCTACGTGACCGTCTATGGTGTAGTTTTGTATGTATCCTATTCACTGTCTACTTCCATGTCAGATTTTTGTAAATCGCGGGTCACAGAGAAAACTGTCTGACCAATCAGTGGTCTGCAGTGTCGGGACGTCACGTTTTGGTATCCTCTCCAGGATTTTCGAACCTTGACTGAGGCAGTACTAAAAAACTAGTATCAGGTCCCAGGTTCCTTTTTCGTAATGGAAAAGCAAAAGAGCCATGTACAGTCGAGTAGAGTCGAGCCGGTACCACGGAGTGGAAAAGTGGCATGAGTCTGTGCTGACTCCCCTGTATTGCTGTTTGTTTCCTTAAGACACACAGCCAACAATGGTGGTGCTGGCAGAGAACTTCTGCAGATAACAGTGTGTGGAGTTGTGTGGAAATCCTGATGTGTGTAAAATGAACAGGGGTGGTGAAGGCACCATCCCTGGGGTGATTACCACACTTGAGATGTGTGGTGACAGAGAGACGTGAGTGGAGGTGAAGTGTCGATGGTAGCAGCAGGGGAGAGGTTGCCACGTTGGAAAGGTGTGTTGAAATGTAAATTCAGCTTGTTTGCCCAGTCCTGTTCTCCATTCAGAGTTTCCATCTCCATCTTTCCTGTGGCCTACCATTTCAGGTTCAAAATTTTACAGTAATTGAAAGAATTATGTATTCTAATTACTGCAACATTTTGAGCAGAAGATGATCCCTACTGCAGAAAACTTGGTCAGTGAGCTGTTTTCCAATAGGATGACCCATAGCATTGCTCTAAGTGGATCACTGCCATTTGGAAGGAGTAGCCTGGCATACTGCCTGATCCAGTGACCCAATATGATGCTTGTACAGTGTCCTGAAACACAAGGTAGAGAAACATTAGGTGTCCAACATCTAGCAGCACAGAGCATTCATCATAGGAGAATGGAAGCAATGACAGAGGACCACAATTGCATCACATTTTAAGAGTCTTTATTTTGGGGAAAAGGGAGTGCAGGTGTGTGTGTGGAACAATTTGGGGTTACAGGCAGGAGTTAGGGTCTTCAGGCAGACAGGTTACTGGTGTAGGCTTTGCAGGTACAGGTTCTGGTGGATCAGGCTCTGTTGGTTATTGTTCTGGTTGTGGTTTAGGTTCTGCTGATTAATGGTCTGTTGGTTCAGGGTATGGTGGTGGTTCAGGGTCTGCTGGTTCAGGTTGTGGTGGTTCAGGTTTTGCTGGTCCAGGCTTTGCAGACAATCCAGAATCACAGGCAGGAGTCAGAAAACAGGTTTCACACAGACAGGTTTCACACAGACAGGATACGGGTGTGCGCACAGGGCTTTAAATACAGAGGCTGATTAGCAGGAAAAGCATTGTGATTGGCTGAGTGCAGGATCAGGGACAGGTGGGACAGATTAGAGGAGAGCATGAGAGAGAGAGAGAGAGAGAGAGAGAGAGAGCAGAACAGACAGGTGGAAAGGGATGGACTAATGGCGTGGCAAGGGAAGAAGACAGCAGCTGACTAACCCAGGTGGAAACAGTGATGATAACAAGGTGTAAAAATCAGAGGGGAGGAGGACCAAAGTGGCTGGTGCAGGGGTGTGGCTGAGGGAGTGAAACAGCAGACAGAATGCAAAGGGGGAGCAGGATCACAAAGAACAAGACAGAAAAATAACAAGACAAAGACAGACAAGGTGTCAAACCATGACACTCAGTGCCCAGTAGGATCACAGCTTTTTTTTTTTTTTTTTTGAAAAACAATGGTGCTCACACAAAAATATTGACATTCCTGCAGATTTTGAATGACTGTGGTAAGAGGCATTGTTGTTACCACAATTTTAAAAAAATGTCATTTCCAAATCACCTATGTTCACCAGTAGGTTAAGTTAGGGTTAGATGAAAGTAGCGAAACATCATTGCTTGCAATTATGATTTGCAGACCTTCATCTACATGTGGAACTACATTCCCATCATGGAATTGGAAAGGAAGATTGGGGAACATAGGGCTCACTCCCCCAGGACCAACTCTTGTGAACTTGTGAATTCCATGCCGGCATCTGTAACGCAGCTTCTTTTAAAGTTGTAGTAAAGCGTGTTCCCACTTGCATTTTTTGTTAGATCAACTGAAACATGGTGTAAAGGTACAGCATAGGGAATAACCTATGTTGTTTGGATGAAGGTATGCCATTAAAACACAGGTAGCATGATGAAAGGGGAACAAAATAGTTGGGGAAATATGCTATTTGGTAAGACACCAGATCATTGCTCCAAGGTATGTGTGAAAGCTGATTGTGACCGAATATGGACAGCAAAGCAAGTTCCGACTGTACAGTGTGACCTAGGACAGGAGGTACGATAACAGTGAACCTTAGAGAGGCAACTGGGCCTCTCAGGTATGTTAGGACCCTGGTCTCCTTACAGCACTATGGTCCTACTATGCATTAAATAATCTACATTTAAAGGTGAAGCCGACAAAAAATTGTGTAATCTTCAGGATATACCTAACGTTGATCATTTAACCTTGCTTTGTTTGTTCTGTAGTATAAGCATAGCCTCGACTTGTAACTATTTTGAATTTTCACTTGTTGATCATGACTGTATGATTCACAATCCTACTCCTTCTTGTAAGAATAAATTATTTAATTTTGATTCACATTCTGTTTTGAGTTACAAACAAGAAAACCAGTTTAACCTGTTTTTAACTGATAAACTAAAACAGGAAAATTTCCTTGTAAACTTTTGTACTTTCTGTAAGCCTTCTTTCAGCGGAGGAGAAGTTGAACCAGCACAATAAGTGGTTCCTATGTGACTGACCTTTGACAGACTGAGGAGTGTGGAAGTACAGTGTGTGCAAGAGATGATATGCACAGTACTGACTGAGTGTGGATGGGGAGAGCAGCTCCATAGAAAACAGAAGCAGTCCCTACCTGGATTTAGCCAAGTAAATAGGAATGTGTCATTCATTGAAAATTAGTGGAGTGATTAATGTTTCAACCATAGCACATTATTTAACCCACATTTAACTCCCTAATGCAGGGAGTAATTTTTTGTCAACGTCTAATAATTTGCTAGACAGGATAAAACTGAACAAATCCAGGGTTCTTTAGGCTCATTGGGCTTTTAAAATGTTCAGGACAATCAATCAATCAATCAATGTATTCTTTTCTTTTCTTTCTTCTTTTGCACATTGAACTGTCTTTTACTTGCCTATATAAAACAGGAAAAAAATAATTATATGTTAACCCCTGTAGAATATAAATTAGAGAAATATAATATATATATAATATAAAACACAGGCCCAAATCATCAAAATAAGGGAATAAAAGGAGTTGGAGGTGGTTTGAGGAAAGCCAGCATTTACAAGCAGAGCTAGGGACAGGCCAAGGTAAACCAAGGCCGAGGAAAACCAAGGTCGAAGAAAACTACGGCCTACATGCACAAGATAAGGAGGTACTAAATTATATGTGCAGCAGGTTGTACCTGCACGTACAGTGCTGAAGGCAGGATAACATTCCTGTTGTCTAAGATGTTCCTGTGACTGAGCTTGTCATTAAGATGTTCCTGTCATCTGAAGATGATCCTGTCATTGTGTCCTTATTTTGTCATTTACCAAAATGATAGGAGGGACCTGGGACAGTGGATTGACACACCCCAGGCTCCAATAATGGCGCATTTCCACTACATGGTACCGGCTCTACTCTACTTGGTATTCCTGTGGTGCTTCTCCATTATACGGGACCAGCTCGTCTCAGCTCAAGTCATTACTTGCGTGTTGTCCGAGTTGACGAAAAGTCGCTCGTTTTGTATTTTCTCCTTTTGATTTTTACGTCCGCCACCAAAGACGGCGTCTATGGTGTAGTTTTGTTCTGTCATCATGTGGATTCATGTATCACTATTTACTGCCACATCTGATTTTTGTAAATTGCGGGTCACAGTGAAAACTGTCTGACTAATCAGTGTCTGCAGTGTTGTGACGTCACGTCTTGGTGTTGGCCCCATCATTTTGGAACCTTGGCTGAGGCGGTACAAAAAAAGTAGTATCAGGTCCCAGATTCCAGGGTCTTTTTTTGTAATGGAAAAGTGAAAGAGCCATGTAGAGGTGAGTAGAGTAGACCCGGTACCATGGAGTGGAAAAGTGCCATAAGAGCATACTGTATAAGCTGAGGGAGTCACAGTTGCAGTTCGGACCTTCCCCGGGGTGTCTCCATGTGTTTGCTTTGTTATAAATAAACATATTGGCTGAAGAAGACTGGTTGATTCAACTCATCATTTCCTTCACCTATGAGGACTTAAATTTTCCATTATCACTTGTACTTTTGTACTTCATTTATTCTTCAGTTATAGTGTATGGTATAGACAGATTTCATAGAACCTACAGTGAAGACATTTTTCCATGACACCCCCTACCATTGATACAAATATTAAAATAAATATCAACTGTAATTTTAAAAACCACTATTAATTCCAAAAGTATTGGTTGTATTAATAAGCCGTTTTTACCCGTCTTGATCCTTGATCCAAAATACACAAGTATTCCAAAAGGCAAAGGCTAGCGCTGTCCAGTTATAAAGCAGACACACATACATGGATGCATGCACACAGAGGCCACTTGGCTAATATAGATGAAGCTGATGGAAAAACAGAATCAGACTCCAGAAAGAACCTTTTGGTCACAACAGATTAACTGTTAGAACACTGCTTACATAGATTAGAGAACTATTAAAACTCCTGTAGTGGGTAATAGCAAGGATAATGGCCTCCTGTTATGTTAAAGAACAAATCCACTAGTTTGACTAATTTACCTTAAAGGGATAGTTCGGGATTTTTGACATGAATCTGTATGGCATCCCCATCATCAGTGTAGTACATCCACACTGACTTACCCCAAGACAATGTCCTGTGAGCCCAGTTCTGGTTGAACCGAAAGTGGTCTGGCAAGTTCGCGGGGTTTCTCTCATTTACTATCAGTGCACGCTGTCATGCTGCTGACTGCTGAGCACTAGTCAACAACTTTTTTCAGCAGTGAAACAGGCAGACTAGCTGTCATCTTGTGGCAGCGTGCAGATACAAAGAGAGAGAAAGTAGGGCCAAGTGATTACGAGGTGTGAGTTTTTTGTGGACATTTGTTTGTGATGCAAATAAATCACTTTTAAACATACGCCTTTTTTTTTTTTTTTTAAAGAAGAAAAACATTTTATTTTAGTGATCCCCCAAAACTTGCTGGACTACTTTCGTTTTGACCAAAAGTTCTGGACCAGAACTGGGCTCACAGGACACTGTTAGGGGTAAGTCAGTGTGGATGTACTACACTGGTGACGGGGATGAAATACAGATTCATGTCAAAAATCAGAATCTCAAATAGGAGATAAAGTGTTGTGAACAGTAAAAGTAGTCGAGTTGAACTTTACTGAACCAGATTACTATACTACCTCTTTTCTATGTTTTTCTCATAATGTTAAATATTGTGTTGCAACGTCCAAATTGCGTATGTCAGAATTCCTTTTAATAGGACCTTGTTTCCATATTCATTCATGCTGGATTTAGGTTGATCCTATATAAACTGTTGTGATATTTTTTACCCTCAAGAGCACAGTTTTTTAGTCTTCCTTCTATTAACCATTCTCAAAAATTAAGAGAAACACGATAACAGATTTTGCAGTAGTATTTATTCAGTATTTGACAGGTCATATGAATTTTTGTAAGAAATGTAACACCCTTGGGTTGTGGAAATAATATACAAGTTCAACATCTCTACAAGGTAACTTCATTTCAAAAAATATGCAGGCCCCAACAAACATGTCAAATGAAAATGACAAATTTATCTACAATACAGTAACACACAGCATAGAAAATACATATGGAACAACTCGTGTAAAGACAATTATCAACAAAAGTGTACTAAAACTGTAAATTTAAAAAAAAATAATAAAAAATTATATGAATAAAACAAAAATACAATTCCTCCATGGCATTTCAACATTATATCCCTCCATATCGTTCTGCATGTCATGTTAATATCCAGTTTTATACAATTTTGAGTTTTTGAACAAAGACAATAATTACCCATTTTACTGTATAGAAAATGAATTCCCTAGAACTAAAAATATATACAAGTCATCAGAAACTGAAGAACAATGCTGTCACAATGACAAACATGAGTCTTTGACAAGGGTCAAAAACAGAAATTGGGTGATAAAAAGTGTGATTACAACTTGAGGTACAGTTAGGTATAAGGCAAAGCAGGAAACTAATTTACTTCATTATTTACAATAATCCATAGGAATAAAGAAAAACTAAATGGATTGTTTCATACAATCACTATGCAGATGACCCAGCATGAGTTTGTTGATGTTCCTCCAGTAGATGAGGAAAAGCAAAGGCCTTTTCACATTCTGTGCACTCATATACAACTTGACCGACATGACTCTCTTGGTGGAGTTTAAGAAGAGAAAACTGCTGGAAGGACTTATAGCACATATCACATCGATAGTCTCCACCTTCTTTTTCAGCGTGTAGTCTCATATGAATAGACAGGTCCTGTGCGGTGCCAAATTTACTGCGGCAATGGGTACAATTAAATTGGTTTTGGACAACCTGGGATGCAGCTTGGGAAGCCCATTTTTGACGATGTCTACGCATGTGCTCACCAAGGTACTTTTTAGTTGCAAATGTTTTCCCACATTCCTCACATTTAAAAGGCTTCTCATTTGGATGTTGTTTGTTTTGATGTTCTAAGAGACTACTTTTGGAATAGAATTCCATTGAGCAATGGGGACAAATAAACAATTCCTCTCCAGTAACGTCAACCTCTTCCTCATCTCCACAGAATGGACGATTTGTAGAGTAAGCTTTGTGTAATGAATTTGATTGTTCAATCTTTGCAACTACACGATGGCGGCAACAGTTGTGCTGGCGAAAGGCATCACTCCCTAAAAATCTCTGATTGCACTCTGAACATTCAAATTCAGTAGCTGCTCTAAGATGACCTTGTTCATGGTCTTTAAGTGACCTTTCAGAGGAAAATGTCATTTGGCAAAGTTTGCATTTAAATATGTCAATAGGATGCATGGGGAAATGATGCATTAATTCTGCAACACTTGCAAAACACTGATGACAAACAGGACAGATAAAAATTTCATCTTTAGTTTTATGTTCAATGTTGGCTGCTGCTTCAACATTAAGGGTCTTTAGGTGGCTGAGGAAATGCTGAGGAGAAGAAAAACGGTTGTTGCAGTGATTGCAGGGATATTCCCTGTGGGACCTTGACGGATGGTGGGAATTCCTGTGTTTTTTCAGATGAGAAGCATGCAAAAAATATTTGTTGCAATCTAAGCATGGGTAGGGTCGTTCTTTGTCTGCCATACAGCCATGCTCTGAAAGCTCTTCAGGATCTCTGAAACGGTTATAACAGACACCACAGCGATATTTAAATTCTTTTGAGACTACTACTGAGCTTTCACAAAATGAAGCAGACTTCTCACGATCTTCAGGTTGGGTATTGTCACTTGACTTCAGTTGAGAGTGACTCTTCCGATGCTCAGCTCTACTATGCTTGGAGTGAAAAACATGATCGCATATGTCGCATGGAAAGTTCTCTTCATTGTGGGTAGACATGTGTTCTGCTAATGATGAGGGTCCTGTGAAACTGAGGTGACACTGAGAACAACGATATGGACGGCTCTTCCCATGTGTATGTTTATGTTTACGCAGTGCAAAAAGAGAAACAAATCCTCTACCACATACTTGACACTGAAATTCTATCTTGTGCATGCGCTGGTGTTGCTGTAGCTGGGATGCCTGGTAAAAACATTTTCCACATTCTGCACATTCGTATGGTTTTTCTCCAAGGTGGCATCTCTGATGATCTTCAAGACTTTCTGATGTTGGGAATGTTTTGCCGCACACATGGCAAGGAAAGTATGGCGCAGAGTCAGAGTCACTATCCTCATTGACATTATCCTTCTTTTCATGGCCTTCATCATTTGTACTGTCTTGACCACTTGACTGTTTAGCAGGATTGCTCTTTTCTTGAATAGCATATCCAAGATCTTTCTGCTCTTTTTGATGCCATTTTTTATAATGTCTTGACAGTGACTTTTTGACTGTATAGATCTTCTTACAGAAACGACAAGTATAAATGTCCTTTGGATGTTCTTCACCATAATGATTACATAAAGACGGTCTTGTCCAAAACCTCTGATTGCACAGTTTGCAAGCATAAGGCCTGTTTGGGTCATGACATGTTCGGTGGATTTCAAGTTCAGCCTTGGTGTAAAACATACTTGAGCAGTCAGGACAAGGGATTTTTTTATCAATCCCATGCAACTTCATGTGTTTTTCAAGTTTTGCTTGACTGCTGCACACTCGGCCACACTTAGGACATGTATTTCGCCTTTTTGCCTCTTCTTCCCTTCCATGGTCTTCAAGATGACTAATGAGCAATAAGCCATCTGTGAAACTCATATCACATTCTGAACATTGATACTGCACAGCTTTTTTCTCCTCACATGAGCTGCTTTGCACTTCATTTTCTTCTGGGTTTTGTAATTGTTCTTCTGCAGAGTCATCAGCAGAAGATATGTCAGCTTGCAGTACTCCACTGTCCATTGAGTCATTTAAGGCAAAGTCAATCTTTGCTTTTAGAGGGCTTTCCTCTGGCTGGGTAGCCTTTGGCTCTGATGCCTTTCCAAATCTACATTTCCTATAATGATTACGGAGCAAGCTTTTGTTCCAGAAGCCTCTTTTGCAGGTTTTGCAGATAAAAGGGGGCTTGCTTGTGTGAACACGCTGATGGCCCACTAGTCCAGCCTTACTTGCAAATGACATGTTGCACTCTTGGCAAGAAAATGACTTTGGACTCTCCCCATCAAGAGTAAGCTCACAGGTTAAATTACCTCCGTTACTTAAGTGGTCATCATAACTTTCATCCAAAGGTTCTTCTTTAATGTTTGGGATATTTGACAAATGATCCTGTAGAGGGACACTAGATACTGGTTCAGTCACTGTGTCCGGCCTATGGGCATTCAAAAAATGTTCCTGAAGCTGTGAAAACAGCAAAAAATTTGACGAACAGTATGCACATGAAAAGCCATTTGGTGGGCTACTGGAGGTTTGAGAGACAGTTGGCTTCGAGGGGCTTGCTTTTAAAGCACAATTACTTTTGTGATCTGCAAGAATGGTTATAGGAAAAACTCCTCCACATTTGTCACAAAGCTCTGTATTCTGCTGTCCCACCTTGGGGCACTTTGCAAGGTGACGCCGTACATAATCGTTCCTTATAAATTTCTCACCACAGTAATTGCACGCATATGGCTTTTCTCCTGTGTGCAAGCGGGTATGGACTTTTAATTGCCATGAGTTTTTAAAACTGCGCGGGCAAAAGTTACAGACATATTTGTAGTTTTTATTAAAACAAGGCTGGATCCTTTGTAAAATCTTACTTCCAAACTCATGAGTTGTATTTGGCATAGTTTCTCTCGGTGGATTGATTTCATTTGTGGCACTAGCAACCCTTTTGCATTGTGATAACTTTTTGTGCCTTTTAAGAGATTTTTCATGAGAAAAAGATATGCCACATCGTACACATTTAAATAGCTTCACAGTATGGAACATGGTATTATGCCTGTTAAGTCTAGAATCACTTGGAAAGCTCCTTCCACAATCTTTGCAGTCAAATGTCTGCTCCCTTGCAACAGGGTCACTGTCAAACCTACTTTGCCAACCTGTGCCAACATCATCAAAACTAATTTTTGGGATACAAATTTCCAGTCGCTGCCTTTTCCCTTTACAATGGTTCTGATGTACTTTCAGATGATCGTACCTTGAAAAGCAACTGTCACAAGCTTTACAGCGATAAGGCTTCACTTCGTTATGTGTCAAAATGTGACGTCTCAGACTTCGTGGTTTGACGAAAGTTTTGGTACAGAATTTGCACTTGTACTCCGATTCATCTACACCTTGGGACACCTTTTCAACTGTAGGCATACTGGGTGATATTACTGCTGCATCCATTTTATCTTTTGATACTTCCTCTTTGTTAGCTCCATCACAAAAAGCTTCATGCTGCAGACATGTTGTCTTACTGGGATATCTGTGTCCACAGTGCATACATGGATATGGCTGCAACCCTGTGTGAGAAACAAGGTGTCTCAAGTACATTGATTTAAACCTGAACTTCTGTGGACAGTGTGTGCATCTAAAGTTATGCATCTTTGTTGAGTTTAGCCTTTTGTGGACAATGAGCCTCATCTGTGAGGGTCTTGCTCTGACTTCATCAATAGCTAATGTTGAAATAGTGTTGTCTGATGGCTGTACACAGTTCTTCTGATGTTGACTTAGTTTTTTACTTCCATAGTACTGCCCACATTTTGTACATAGTAGTAGGGAATTCTTCTTGTGGGCGAGATGATGATTTTTTAGACGGTTTTTCTTGCAAAACAACCGTGGACAAAGGACACACCTATATGGTCTCTTCTTGTCAATCTTCTCGTCAGAGTGGACTAATTGTGATGCAGTGGCAAGATTTGTGGTTAGAGTAGGCAGACATTTTTCATGATGTAGTTTCAGGTACAAATCCCGGAAAAACTGTTTTCCACAGTTGGTGCAGGAATAGGATTTGTGTCCAGTATGTTTTAACATGTGCCGCAGCAAATAGCGGCGACTATTGAAGTTCTGTTTGCAAAATGGACACTGGCATCGAGAGGATCCAGATATGTGTGTAAGACAATGCTTTCTTAGTATTTGGGGATCATCAAAAACCTCTTTGCACAATGAGCACTGCAACTGATTTGATTCACCATGTTCTTCCTCAGAGTTCAAGGGACTTTGGGGAATTACAGGAGAACTTTCCACAGGCTCAGGTGGAGCTTCTTTATTTTTGTGGGTGGCTAAATGTCTAAGGAGATATACAGGATACTGGAACAGCTGATGACAGTCAGGGCATTGAAGCATTCCTCTTTTGGTGTGAGTCCGCCTGTGCTGAAGTAGTTCTCCAACACTAGGAAGAATCTTTCTGCAAACAGTGCACTGAATCCTCCTTTGGTGGGTGATTTTATGACTAATCAGATAAGAATGTCTTTTGAATCCTTTCCCACATTCCAGACATTTGTATGGTTTTTCTCCTCGGTGCTTGTACTCATGCTTCTTTAGTGACTCTGATGTGGAAAAGCCTTTTCCGCAGAAGTGACAACTAAGGGATGTACTCTGTTTTTCTTCAGTTATGTTATCCTTACTCTCTTCAACCTCTGTACATTTGATCAAATTTGATGGTGGGGGTTTGACCGACAAAACAGAATTCCTATACTTGACTATTTTGCCAGTAAGTTCAAATATTTTATGTTTCTTCATATGTCTGTATTTACCAGACTGATGACAGAAGACTGCTGGACAGAGATTGCATTTGTATTTTGATCCAGAGTGATGGGCTTTTAAGGTCACAGGGGCTTGATTATTTGGAACATTTACCTTTGACTTTGTTTTCTGTTCATTAGATGATGATTCTTTTTTAGGCTTTTTTGCCTGTTCACCCTTTTGAGTTGATTCTATCCTCCCTTTTGCAAGCTGACTAATATATTGTTTGAGGCAAAGACTTTTAATATGTCTGTATCTGTTGGATGGTACAGTGAAAGTAGCATGGCACAAAGGACACTGATATTTGCCACCAACTTTATTCCTGCCCCCATATGTTGCCTGTCTGACACAGTCGCGCAAATGTCGACACCTGTTGTAGGAGTACTTGAAAAGCCGAGGACAGAGGGGACATTGATATTTCTCCTTTACTTTCCGTTCTACTTTTAGTGTTTTCTCTTCAGTTGCATCGGGTTGCTTTGGGGAAAGAGCCAAAATCTTGTGCTTATATGAATGCTTTTTAGCTTGCCTGGCAGTCAAGAAACATTTCCCACAAATGCTACATTGATGAGTTTTAGAAATGTCATTAAGTTTTACATAACATTCATCCAAAGCCATTGGAGCAGGGTCCGTCTCTGGTTTTTTAACATCATCCTTGACAGGATGAGAATTTTCATCTTTTTGTGTCTGGCCCCTACATCGACCAGGTATGCGCTTGTGTCGTGTCAGGCAACCATTTTGTGAAAAATATTCTCCACATTCACCACATCTATATGGTGTTTTGCCAGTGTGAGTACGCATATGCTTAACATAGTGCAGTAATTTTGAAAATCTGAGTTTACACTCGACGCAACGGTGACGACCGAGGCGTTTTCCTTTCAACTGTTCTCTACTATTAGAAGAGAGCTGAAGGCCTTCCTTGGTTACACCACACAAGTGTTTTTCTGCTCCCTCATTATTCATCAAGTACACATTACAAGTCTTGCAAAATTTAAGACTGTGAACTGAATGGTGAGAATGGTGGTGCTCAATCAGATCATCTACATTTTGTGTAGTGTGTTGGCAATCTGCACAACAGTAAGACTCACTCATTCCATTTGCTGGCTGGGATGTTTTCATTATGACAACAGCATGAAATTGCTTCATCAGTTCTGTGGAGGACATAAGGTGGTCTCCATGTCCTTCAGAATGTTTAATACCATTGCAGTTAAATGTGGTCTGTTCAAGTATTGTTTCATTCATCTCAGATGAAGAGTCATCCTCTGATAGAGGTTTACTATACAGAGCATCCAGCCCAGACTCTTCATTTGAAACTGCGTCACACTCTTCAAATGACTCCCCTGCATCAACATCAGCATCATTTCCAGTAGAATTTTCTAGTTTGACGATCATGGCACTTTCATGCAATGACTGTTGATCTGGAGAAGAGGTTGTCTTTTCTGGACTTTGATGTAATGACTGATCTGGAGAAGGGGAATTCTCAGCTTCCTTTTGAAGACAAGGGTATTTGTCTGTATGCACACTATCTAGCTCTAAGGACGATGCTAAATTATGTGAAATACTCTGCTCATTTGATTTATTTGCATCAACAGAAAGACTGTCACCAGCAGGACTGCTCAAATCTAGATCTGGCGAGGAAGTAGCATGTGTTATCTTATTATTCCCTGCAAGACTTTCCAATTCCTTTTCAGGACAGGAAGGTTCTTCTTTGAATGGGCTTTCGGGCTTCAAGCAGGCATTTGAATTATTACTAGTACTCTCCTTGTTGTGTTTAGTTTCAGACAAAATACTGCTATCAGTCCCAGCTACACTACTATCTGAATAGCAATCTGAAGTGGAACTTATTTTTTCTCCTGGACAAGACCATTCTTTTTCTACACAGGGGTCTAAGCCTCTGGTTGAGGTCTCACTTTGATGATTATTGTTCCCTGTAATGATAGAGTCACTTGTACTTGTAGGGCTACCACAGTCTAGATCTGAAGATGATGTAGTCTTTTCTACTGTTTTTGAAGATTCTTTTTCTTGATGGGGATTTCCATCATTTGTCTGGATAGATTTTGAATCATCAAGAGTACATTGGTCATTCTTATCACTAGTATCACCAATGTAATCATCACTGATAACAGGGCTACTGCATACATTATCTGGAGGTATAGTTTTGAAAGGCTGATTCTCTGTCAACTGACAGCTATCTTTTGCCAATTCATAAATTGCATCTTGGGAAGTTGAAATACCCAGTGAATCTGAAGACTGAGAGGCATCTTGACATTCTGTTTTTGTGCTCTTATCTTCAGTATCTGTTGTAAGAATTTCGTGTTCCTCAAAGGTCTCAGTTTCTAATGAATTTGATTCTCCTCTTTTTAAGTCTTCATTTACATCCTTTGTGTCTACATCATCTTGTTCATTGTTAAACACACTTGAAGCAGTCACAGTGATCTGCTCATTTTTACTTGAGGTTTTCTCTAGTATGTCAGTCAAGTTTTCATTGGTGCTTAGTGAAAGATCAGACTCTTTTTCTTGTGTGTGTTGTTTCTGCTCTACCTCGACTTGTTCCCATTGTGGATAATCATTAATGCCCTCTACAGTCTCACTACCTGTGTTTGTAATTGAATCAGAGGCAGAAATCCCATCATGTCCTGGAGTTTCTAACTGGTCTTTTGAAAGTTCAGTTTCATTTTCTTTTGCCTCATCATCTGTCAGACCTGACACACCCTCATTGGACATATTGGGGCATGGGCTGTCAGCAGGAGAAGGCGTATTTCTAGTAGAAGTGAAAACCCATTTGGATGAGTCCTGTTTTGTAGTAACACCAGTTGTAGATTTTACAACTGAAGTACTTGACATGAACTTACACGAGGGCCTCGATTCACCAACATCTGCATCCGAACAGCTACTGACATCCGAGTAGTCCTCAAGAAAGGACGTAGGTAGCATCCCACAGTCTTGTTTAAATCCCTCTAATTCCGTAGCATAAGGAAAAGATCCTGCTGTTGATAATCCATCTGTACCAAAATCAGAAATATTGCTTCCACATTTTGGCAAGTAATCTTTTATCATTTGATCTCCATCACTTTGCCACGGCATTTCCCCGTAGTATTTTTCATAAACACAGTCTGAACCTGAATTTCCAACACTGGATGTATTGGAGTTGCAGTTTGCATTTGTTTCAGGGGCTTCATGGGAAGTTGCTGTGCCACAAAACTCATTGAGTGTAATGCAGTTTTCTGGATGTTGGGAGTGACTTCCCTCTGACTCTGGGGTACTACTCAAAATTGTTGGATCTGATGATAAAGGTGAGAGATTCGGGTAATACGAATTCCATCCATGAGCCATTCTCTAGAGGAATTGGAGTGTGGGCCTTCTGTTGCCTAATCCTGCAAATTCAAAAGACAACCATTATAATAGAAACTAGGACTCAAGTAATCTGAAAATTCACAATAGATGAAAGGGTAAATCTCACCTGGCTTTTGGATGTACACGGACTAGAGCAATCCAGGATGAAATGGATTACATCTGAAAGGTGGAAATATATATGCATTAAAAACAGCAGACCACTAAAGATTCATTACATTCTGAAGTATTATGTGTATACATATTAAGGGTGCGACGATACATGTTGTACCCTTTGGTATGCCCCTAGCAGTTCAACGAGCATGTATCGTGGTATGGCTCATTTGTCATTTTCAAATGACATTTCCAGTCAACTCATGCTTATATTAGAGTTTTGCAAGGATACTAACTTAAGGAATTCTACTGTCAATTGTTGGAGCCAGAAGCGAAGCACACCTGGCAGCACACAACCAGACTGTTTGGCTTCAAGAGAACTCTGATCCAGTGCCAATTAGGCCTGGGCAAAACATCAATACGATTTTAAAATCGAGTGGGCACGATTATATGATACAGTTTATATTTCCAAGCGCACGCATTTAATTTTTACATTCATCAAAACCCCTTGAGGGTTTCCGTGATAAACTTCCTGCAGTGCGTTTCTCTTATCTTCCCATTAGCAAACTCATCTGCTAAACAAACTACTCAACCGCAAAGCTTTTCGAGTTGTGTTCGGTACGAGAAGAGCGGAGCAAGGTGGAAACCAATCACGGATGTGATTATCTACTTTATAGCTACGAATATGCTTACAATTTATTCAGCACAGAAGAGTAGTTTTCAGCATATGTTGAAAGTTTTGGATGCTCGTTACAATGTCCCCAGCCAACTTCACAAGACTCAATCATCTTGCAAGAAAATACATTGCCATTCCAGCGACTAGTGCCTTGTCTGAGAGGGTTTTAGTGTGGGTGGGGGTATTTTTACCTGCAACTGAGCTTGCTTGAACCCCGCTGTTATTGATAGGCTCATTTTCCTTGCGAAGAATGTTTAAAAAGAACTTATGCACTTCTTACAACAGTTGAGTTTTTCTTTTCTTTTTTTTTTTTTTTTTACACGTTACCTCAGGCATTTTGTTGCTTTAGCTCACCGGAGCACAAGTCTATGAAACTGCGGTGCACAAGCACTTATTTTTATGAAAATAAATGTATATTTTGGAAATAAATTTACTGTGTGTAGCTACATTAGTTCTGTCCACCCCCTGCATACATTAGGTACATAATTCTGTGACTTTCCAGAGAATAATAGAACTTTTCAAAGAGCAATTGTGGGAGTTTGTGGAAAAACTACCAACATTTATATTTAACTACTGGTCTCAATATTCACATTATAATCCACAATAGTTAAATCTCCTCTGTCGTTACCATGTTTGTTAGAATTGACTTTCTTCTTAAAAATCTTTACTCTTCTTTGTGGTATTTGGCCAATATGGTAATAAAGAGCTGCACCCTCTTGTGGATTGATTGAGAAACTCTTATTCAAACACACAGGATGAATGAAAGTATGAAGGCAGTGATGCATGACATTACAAACTGACGTACCTATTTATATACGTAAAGAGAGCGTGAATTAGACTTAAGGCTTTCCATCAGCTCCCAGTTGCATTTTGATGCTTCAGCATTTCTGATGGCAAGGTTTTGCCTTTCCATCACACATTTCATACAAAAAAAAAAAAATCTCTATCACATTAAAATTATACATACAATAGGCAAGGACAAATGTCCTGCCCCCTCAAATGAAAATTTTTGAAGCTTCAGGTAAAGAGAAAGGTAAATGAGCATTAAGTTTCATTTTCACTGCCACAGGTAGCACGGTCCACACCACTCCTTAAACCCATAGTATTATAAGTAGGATGGAAACCAGTCAAGCCATGCTGGCCCCACCACCCCTGCCCCCAACCAACTGAGATGCATGCGCCTGTCCTGACCTTTGAGCAGCCACAATGTGTAGCTGCAAGTTCTCAGTGAGTTCCTTTGTCTTGGCCATGACTGTCCGACCAACTGCAGAGAGCTGCTGTTTTTCACTGTTCCCAATGAATGATGGTAAGTTGGATGCTTTAGAACAGCTTGTACTATTCAAAATGCTATAAAACCTTGGATTCTCCTATATACCACAGGTAGGGAGTCGAGGGCCGGTATCTTGCATGTGTTATGCTGCTTTTCCACTACATGTTACCGGCTCTACTCTACTCAACTCTTCCGCTTTTCCTTTACGAAAAAACAAACAACAACCCTGGAATCTGGAACCCGATACTAGTTTTTTAGTACCACCTCAGCCAAGGTTCCAAAATGTTGGGGCCTACACCAAAACGTGATGTTTCAACACTGCAGACCACTGATTGGTCAGATAGTTTTCTTTGTGACCTACAAAAATCAGATGCAGAAGTAGACAGTGAATAGCGATACATGAATAAAAAAAAAAAACCTCACTAGTTGAAAAACAGTAACTATTTTTAATTTGCCATGGATATGAATAATTTAAGGTTTGATTACATAAAACACATATAAAACAAAATTAAGCACACAAACAACTATTGCAGTATTCATCCATTTTGAAAATAAAAATAAGTAGTTTTCACATCTACTTGTCCCATCTACATTCCTACTTGCCCTGCCCAAAAGATTCTTATTTTTCTTAAGGTGTTGTGCAAACTATCATCACGACTTACAACTTATATCTTTATAAGTATTATAATATCTATATTATAAATATTGTAATATATCTAATGTATATATAATTATAATACCTATTACCTATTGACTGTAGTTGACATTACACAACAAATCTTCCTTCATATTTTTTTTATTTGTCATTACATTTACAAGTACACGGTAGTGTAGTACAAGTATATATGGGTGAATGTATTATGCCCCGATTTGACTACATGGTACCGGTTCCACTTGACTCTTGCATTTCCATTACAATAAAGGACCTGGAATTTATTACAGGGTACTACTTTTTTTGATACCACCTCCGCCGAGGTTCCAAGCAATACTAAACCATGACATATAACCACTGCAGACCACCAATTGGTCAGACAGTTTTCTGTGACCTGTTGTTTTACAAAAATCAGACGCAGAAGTAGACAATAAATAGCAATACATTAATCCACACTATGACAGCCCCAAACTACACAATAGTTGGTTGAGGAAATTCAATCTTTGGTGGCCGACGGAAAAATTTAGATGAGAAAACTTGTAACGAGCAAGTTTTCAGCAACTCTGAGCAGACGACACAGAAATAATGTACAGCATTGGAGTAACGAGTCAAGCTGGTTCCACACAAGTGGAAATGTGGCACATGAATACAGAGTCCATTTGAACCGGTACCATGTAGTAGATAGAAACAGGGCATTTCTGCCTCCATGCCCTTTCTGAACATATGGCGCCACCTGTTTAAAGCACGATCACTGTTGAAATCTTGGACAGGAGGGCCTTCAAGAGCCACACATAACATGACTGTGCCGTCATATTCCACCCAAGTATACACATACACACACACGGCAAAAAAGTTCTTTTACGTTTGTCGTTTTTGTATATCAACCTATTGCTGATATTTTCTCCAGAGCTGTCACCATTGCTTTAAGTGTAAAAGAACATCACCGTAGGTCTGTGGGCTGACGTCACCACAGAGGGATGCAATGTCAACACACACACACACACACAAGCAGCAGGCTGCAAATGCATCCTCCAAGAATAGACACATGAGAGAAAATACAGATAATAATTCAGAGTAGGTGCTTGTCCAACTGGGTAAGTCTGCTGAAGTTCTACTGGCCCACCTGCTATTTGTACTTGCCCCGGGCAATCCATGCCCTGCATACAATAGTATCAATCACCATGGTAATTTCTATCATTTACCCACAGTCTGCAGCCCACTCATGCAAGTATCTCAGACTTTCAGTGAAATTTTCAACAGACCTGTTGTGACCCTTTGAATCTTGCAGCATTTTGGCAAGATAGAATAGCTCCTGTTTCGGTTTCCAAAACTAAGATGGGCATCTGTGCAACCAACATAGGTGGGCAGTGTTCCTGCCTCAGTACTGTGGTAATTATAATCTTGGTTCACCAATGACAAGGCTTGCTGTACAGCTTGCTAGATTAGAGCACCAGTAGTTTTACTACATTGAACAAGAAACAGCTGCAGCTGGCTGGCTCAGTGGTAACAGGCCTGGGATGCATGGGGTCGCCGGTTCAATTCCGGCCGGAGACACATGCAAACACTGAGCTGCCAGTGAGGGTCCT
>JAPSES010000228.1:4310835-4328278 GCA_029822895.1 Maxillicosta whitleyi
TATCTATCTATCTATCTATCTATCTATCTATCTATCTATCTATCTATCTATCTATCTATCTATCTATCTATCAAAATTTATTTAAATAGCTCTAAAAAGCACTTTACATCTAAAAAAATGATCAAAATTGTTATATAACAATAGTTTAATCAAATTCTAAAAAAGTGCATAAAACAGTAAGATATATGATGTGTTTTCTATTGCATGTTGAAAGAAAAGATGACGGATTTACAACCTAAGAGTGTCTCAGTGCTAAGAGTTAATATAGAATAGAATAGAATAGAATAGAATAGAATAGAATAGAATACTTGCTTCCTTGAGTCAAGTCAAAATCAAAGTACAAAGAAATATATAAGAATATGTGTTCAAAAAAACAGTCATAGGTGATAAAATAAATAGTTAAATTTAAAGTAAATATGTTAAAAGTGCACATTGTAGATGTACTGTGGTTATACGGGGTGAACAGTTTTGCCCTCATTGGTTTGAGATATAAAAAGGTATTAACAAATTACTAAATTGCAAGCATTTAACAATTTCACATATCAGGATATGTTAAAACCTGACAAATGTAATCAGATACTAACCAGATGGCAATATTGTGCTTAATGGTTTAATAATGATAATAATAATAATAGATCAGATTAGATTTTTATAGGTCAAGTCACCCAAAAGCTCTTTACATTATTGATATATTATTCATATAATACAGGGTTGCTGGTTCAACTCCCCGGACTAGCCAAAAATGTTGTTGGCTAATGTGCCCTTAAGCAAGGCACTAAACTCCCCATTTCCTCCTGGCACCTGATGTGGTAAGCCCACTGCTCCTGGTCTGTGGTGTGTTCCTATATTTTCTAGTGATGGGTTAAAAAAGCAGAAGTTAACTGTCAGTGTGTTGTGCACGTGAGCTGCACGGTTTTGTTTTCTCCAAACACTGTTTTTCTTTTGCATTAAGACAAAGCAGAAATTTGTGGATCTTTGAACGAATCCACTTTCTATACTGTCCTTTCATGCTATCATACTCAAACCTCTTGCCAGCCCGTGTAATACTGTCTAGAAAAACAGAACAGAACAATAAAAAAATGCAGTATTATCTTGTTAATGTATGAATCATGTGACTGTACCTTTTTAATACTAATTTATTGACTTACAATGAGAACAGAACCTGAGTGATAAGCTCATTATAAATCATTTATAGATCCTTCTCCTTTCATTACTTTCTTTAAATGAACATCCCAGTGTGATATGATTAGGTCTAAGCTGATGAGCATTTTTCTCTCCTTTGTTGTCAGGTTAGCTTTATTTACAGTTCAATATCATGAACCACGGTTTTGACTCAAGGTGATTTATAGTATGTGAGCGTGGAAATCCCCCTTGATGGAAACATTTAATGGGGGGAAACACATAAGAGCCACAGATGAGCAATCCATATTCAAGGACAGAGAGAAGTTAGAAAAGGTATCCTGTATAGAAATGTGCACATAATTACACACAGCAGTGAATATAAACCGTAAGAGACGAGGATCCGCAGTTTTAACAGCAACAGTATACATGGTACCTGACTGTTTCAAGATGCTTCTGTGGATTCTACCATTTAAGCAAAACAGATCTGAAGTTACATCTCTTTGGAATTTGATAACCTGTGATTCAGACAGTGGCAGGTTATGACTTTTACCTGTTATTTGTGCGTTTTGTGGCATTTTTAGATACATACAACTGTCTATCTTTGATGTTTTTTGAGACATACCCAATGATTTCAGAGTCTGTAATTCATGTAACATATCAAGCACAAAGAATACACACAATAAACCTATTCATACAGTAGATGCACACATGTATTGTCTGTTTCTGAAGCGAACCGAATCCGATCTTTTGGGACATGTGTGAGAGCGGAGGTGGGGGAGTGATGACTGCGGAGGCTGAACTGCAGGACTCATTTCTACATGACTGCACTTTATCTTACAACCCACATATACACAGAAATATTTTGAAGTCATATGATTTCACTTAATTTTAAACAATATCTGTGGAAAGTTGCTAAAGAAGTGGAATTAAATGACGCTGAGGAAAAATGAAAATGGACAGGAAAAATGTGATCATGAGGAAACTCTATGAGAAAACGCTGTCAGCGGGAATGAATGTATGTTGCAAAACACTGATAACCTTTGATTATATGATGTGATGTGATTCATTTAGACATCATGGAAACAAACAAACATAATAGTGTTAACCCATGAAGACACAGTGGTAGTTTTTGGGGAAGTCCAAAAATCGTCTTTTCCTCTATATTGAAGTTTTCTTAACTGGCTTATATTTATCCAAACCCACTTTAAGTCATCTTTGGTTCATTTATTTGTGTATTTGGATGCTAATAGTTCAAAATGGTTGAATTTGAACCCTCCAGGTGCTGCAAAGTTAGCTTTATATTAATTTTGGTAAAAATTGAGTAGATTTCTACAACCTGTTTTGATTCCTGTTTAATTTGTTACATTTATAACTAGTTACATCACAACATTTGCACATATAAGCTCAAGACTTCTGATGAATATTTGTTTTATCAGCAACAGTGGTTGTAGTAAAAACTGAAAATATGCCCAAACTTCAAGCTGATTACCCGAAATGTTCAGTTGTTGTTTTAACAGGACAGAACAGCACAGTCAACAATCTGGAGGGGGCGGGCATGAAGTGGCTCATTTGCATTTAAAGGGCCAGCACTTAAAACCACCTTTCTGGTGTCAGAAATAGTGTTGAAGATGAACCTGTGGAGTTAATTTAATGAAGAATTCAGACCCAAGCGGAGCATTTACAGTTTATGTAGAGCACAGGGAAATGTTTGAAAATGCATAACTCCATTTTTAAAGTGATTCATCACAATTTATTATGAAATTATTGTCTGTATTTTGCATATTTTTTTTTTTTAGTGAAAATCAAATATTTTCTATATGTAATTTACTGATCATGTAGATGTTCATAAAAACTCAGATTAAAGTTAAGCGTTATATCAAAAACAGAGAAAAGTGACCTTTTAGTAAAATATGAATGGCAAAGGTAGGGTGGGAGATCTTGGAAAAACTGTTCAAGCAGACTATAATTTGCACAATTGGACATACCTCCAGAGTTAAAAACTTATACCTGTTTGTTCCTGAGGGTTCACAAGCGCTGTGCATCAGTGCATCAGTTCACTCAAACGATCAATGATGAGTCCTGTCTGTTCCACAGGTGACTATTTTTTTAAATTTTTGTGTTAGAGCATTTAATTAATTGGTTGCAGTTGGGGTGTGAAGGGGGTTTTAAGCAAAATAGTAAAAAATGCTCCTGGAAAACATCTCCTCCACCTTTAATTAAACATAAACCAAGTGTCTCCATCCACTGCCATTGTCATCTCCATGTGTTTTATGTGTGCGTCACTGCTGTAGAGCCTCTGAACGTCCAAATGGGTCATATCTGATGACTGTGAAAAGATGACAAACTGCATTTTACACCAAGTATTTACATGTATTGATAGGTTTAGTGGTTCTGAAGTGATTAAACATTTTAGATCAGTAGATGGTTTTGGTTGTTGGTGGTTGTTTGGGTCTTTATGGGTTAAAGTGAAAAGACTTGGGGCTAACCTGAGTCCATCTTCTCAATGGTTTGTGCTGCGAGGGTCAAAAACTCGAACTGATCCAATTTTCACAGCGTGAGATGCAAGAACCTGCCCAACCCCAAAAACACTAGTCCCCTGATAATGTACACACACACCACACAGGAACTATGTCCTGCCAATAATCCAGATGTGAGGGGGAGGAAGAGAGGAAAGTGAGAGAGGAAGAGAGTAAAAGAGCGAGAGACAATACGTGTGTGTGTGTGTGTGTGTGTGTGTCGGAGTCCAGGCGTTTGCTCTCAGCCTCTGCATGATCTCAAAGCAACACCCTTATTTCAGTGTGTAGGTGGACACATGGTTCTGTTATTTTAGCCATTTTTCTTGGATACATAAATATTCACCATCTGAACATTTCCCCACTGAGAGAAATTTTACACCAGGACTAAAAACAATTCATTCTAACTACAGGAAACTGTTTAAAATAGACTGACCCAGTTAACATGTTCATCACTTCTACAAACCGTTTCAGATCTTTAAATAAAAAGCTTGTTTCAGCTCAAATCTAAATGCAATTATTGTGCCATTTAATTTGGGTAATGGTTCTCTTGAGCAATACATTTTTTTCCCCTCATTTCTATGCTAAAATATTTTTTAATTTCTGCTCTGTAGTGTTTGAAGGAAACTTAAAGGCAGAGCGTTTTGCTGGAGTCTGTAGGGGATATTAATAGCTATCCCAAGGCTATAGTTTGAGGGAAGCCTTCAGAGCCCAGGGCTTGCCAGAGTTCTTGATTTACCAACCAAACGTGCAATTATGTGTGTGCCGTGCAAATACCAATTTGGGTGTGTAAAACAACTAGTGGAGGTTTAAAGGGAATTTAGTTTTAGCACAGGGTTGCATGTGCACTTGGAGTTGGGGGGTTTATTATTCACTACAGCAGCTGGGAGAGTGGGGGAGCAACCTGAAAGACATGACTAAAATGCATGTCTAAGTGTGTGTGTGTGTGTGCGAGTGGGAGTCTGTGTGTGGGACAGTGAAGTACTAATGACATAGTTCAGTACCCAGCGTCAGTGTTATACACCCAATACTTTTCTTTGCTGTTCAGTGCAAAACACAGTGAAGTCACTGTATTTCTACATCCATAACTCTTTTTTGTTGGTGGCAGACTGTGACACTGGTATACAGCTCTGTTGAAACTTTTGGATTTTGGTTACACTATCATAAAGACTCAAATAGTGGGAATCTGCTGTGCGCTGAAACCTCAAAGGTTTGTTGATCTTGTTGCGGTGTTGACTGGAAATCAAAACCCTTGTCTCACGGGTGTGGAAAGGTCAGGAATTTTGTTTTTCAAGTCAAAATGGGTGCCAACTGCTTTTCGCCCCTATGGCTCAGAGACGGTTTTTTCCATGAAAAACACCACACACAGGGAAAAGAGCTGAACCTCAATAACCTAAACCACTTCCTTACATTCGTTCCTACTTTCAACCACAACTCCTGGTCCCCCTCAGCAGACCTAAGGGATATGAATAATCAGACTTGGCTCTGCCCAGCAGAAAACAAGGCTGGCAAGGCACAAGATATTTGACACACTGCTTTCTCTGTCTGTCAGAGTGTATTTTGAGGTACAGTGGAGTGGGATTGGAGGGGAACTGGAATTCGTTAAAGACAGTGCTGCAGTTGGTGACATAAATGGAAGATTTTATTCTTTCCATTGTACAGTTGTGGAAAAAATGATTAGACCACCCTTGTTTTCTTCAATTTCTTGTTCATTTTAATGCCTGGTTCAACTAGAGGTGTACCTTTGTTTGGACAAATATAATGAGAACAACAAAAAAATAGCTCATAATAATTTAATTTCAGAGCTCATATTTATCCATTTTCCATGTTTTCTTGATAATAATCATAATCACTTCAGTTCTTACATCAATATCTATGTAACTGTACTGACAAAAACAGTGCTTTTAGACATCCCATGTTTCCTTTTCTGTCTGTTTCAGTCACATGATACACACAGACCTTGATTGCATAACCATTGTTTTTGATCACTTTTGACGGTCTAATAATTTTTTCCGTGATTGTACATTTTAACCAAGAGTTACTGTGGTAAACGCTTGGATGTGTTTGAAAGCAAAGCATTGCTGTGATGCTACTCATTATTAAAGGTTTAGATTTGCAGAGACGGCAGCAAACTACTTCTCGTTTCTTAATCCGTGCACCTGACCACATCCAAAATTCTGCTTCTCAGATGGGCCATTAAATCAAACATCTGTGCGTCATATGCATGACTGTCAAAGAGATTTCCACCTTTAAGCAATTAGCTCAGTGACTCAGTGGCAGTTTTATCATTTAGCCAGTTTAGTTTTCTCTAATAAATGCCAGTGAAATTCAATGTAACGTCCTGAAATGTTATGTTTTCTATTGAAAGCTTTTATTGAAAGATTTATGGCTCATCCAATGAAATGACAGTTGAAGCAAACACATGCTAACCAGGAGACCACAGGAGTGATCAAATGTGTATGATGATACGTTTTGATTATATATTTCTCTGCAGAATGTGTCAAGTTGCGATACTACGTACTTATTTGCACTGAAGGAATACAAAAAAGTGATGAAAGGAATAAAGCAGACAGTGTGTATGCCACATAGTAATGGGGGACTTGCCTGTGCTGGATGGGAATGTATTATACTTCTGCCTTAAGTGTATAATCATAGGTTATGGTTAAATGCACCCTCACATTTAAATGTTTTCCTGTCTGGTGCTGATAAACACCTATGCTCATACATGAGTAATGGCCTTGTACCTTGCTGTATCTCTACATGCCTGAAATACTGATAAAAATTAAAAAAAAAAAAAAAAAAAAAGTGGGCAAAACAGAAACAGAGTTAACTTCCTTCAAATGTTTCATTCTCATACCAAAGAGGCAGAAGAGAAACATTGCGTTTAGCGAGGTTTCCTGTTAAACTTTGGTTGACTTACAAAATAGACGCTTACTGAACAAAAGTTAAAGATGTGTACATGAATTTTAACCCATAAAGACCCAAACATCCATCACCAACCAAAAGCATCTACTGATCTAAACTGTTAAATACCTGTTGATCCACTAAACCTGTTAATCCATGAAAAAAATGGTGTGAAATAAATTTTTTCATGATCAAATATGACCCATGTGGACATTCAGAGGCTCCGTAGAACATATAGTACATAAAAACACTGTTATCTTCTATAATATTGATTCACCAGTAAAACCCATGGACTTTAATCACCGACAGTGGATGGAAATGCTCGGTTTATGTTCAGTTAATGATATATTTTACCGAAAAATTTTTAATATAATAACCCTCAACAAATATGATGTTTTATAAACATCTAAATAATCAATAAATTACAATTCAGGAAAATACCAGAATTAAATGATGCTGAAGAAAAAGAAAACAGATAGAAAAAATGTGATCACGAGGAAAATTTATGAGAAAACTCTGTCAGCAGGAATGAAAGTATCTTGCAAAACACCGATAACCTTTGCTGATGTGGTGTGATATAATTCATTTATGCATGATAGAACCAAACCAAAGACACAGTGTTACTTTTGGGGAAGTTCCAAAATTTTTTTTCTTTATATTTAAGTATTCTTAACCTCCTGACTACCAACAAAGTGAAAGTTTTAGCTTTTTTTTAAACAACTGTCTTGATCAGAAACTACATAATGTAACAGTTTTTCTGATATATATTTTTAAATAATCTTTATTTGTTTATTTATATTTTTTTAATGGAATGTCCTTTGTAGTAGACAGCATTTTTAACGTAAAACCATGACACTTTTGTCCCCTACAGAGGACAAAAATGTATCTAAACCCACTTTTATTAGTCTTTGGTTCATTTATTTGTTTATTTGGATACTAATAGTTCAAAAAGTTTGAATTAGATTTCTACAACCCATTTTAATTCCTGCTTAATTTGTTCTGTTTATAAATAGCATCAGAACATTTGCATATATAAGGTTAAGACTTCTGGCGAACTTTTCTCAATGTACGACATAATTGTCTATCAGCAGCAGTGGTTGTAGTAAAAACTTAAAAAATGTCCAAATTTTGAGCCAGTTATATTTAATTCAGTTATGGTTGAATGGGACAGAGCAGCACAGCCAGCAACCTGGAGTGGGCGTGGCATGAAGTGGCTCATTTGTATTTAAAGGGCCAGCGCTCAAAACCACCTTTCTGGTATCATTACTAAGAAACAGCATTGAAGATGAACTTGTGGAGTTGAAGTAATGAAGAATTCAGACCCAAGCCGAGCATTTACAGTTCATGCAGAGCACAGGGAAATATTGGAAAATGCATAATTACGTTTTTTAAAACAAAAAAACAAACTATCACTTCTTTTAAAAAGGTTAAATATAGAGAAAATTACATTTGGGAACTGACACAAAAGTAGCAATGGGTCTTTATGGGTTAATATACACAAGTACAATTAATAAAACACAGCAGTGATGTTTTGTATAAAGACATAATAAACAGGAAGATGGGAATGAAAACACTTTGCAGTGTGTAGATTTTCCCATATGTACATTATGTTAAAGTTGCACAACATGAAAGGTAAAATTTCCATATCATGTGTTACGACAAAGCCAGACAGCAGCTCACCCATAAACAGGCTGTTCAATGCACAAACCCAGCAATAAGCAGCAACATTCTAAAAATATTTGAGTGAAGCAAAATGCAAGAATACTGTGTCTGACTGAGAGCAATTTTAACCACATGAATTACAGATGAGCCACGTTCAAGTCGTCATTTAACCAGTGTGAATGTTTTATATTACTGTATTATTAATGTGCTGTGAAAAAAGCACCAGATTTATACACGTGTTTACTACTACATTTATTTCTTAACAAAAGATGTGTTTTGGAGCTTGGAAATCAATGAGAAAAAAAAATATATATACAAATTTGCTGACAAAATGCATTCGTACAAAGGGAAATTCCAAATGTTGGTGAATGTGATTCATATTTTTCTTCATCCAAACTATTTACTCCAGTATTTAACCGTACTGATTCCAAATGTTGCAGTGTTATACATACTGTATGTTGCATAAGGTGTTCTGGGGAAATGTAACACATGTTTAATGTTTGTGGTCTACCCATGATGATAGACGACCTTGAGAAGAAGTGATAAGATAAAAAAAAAAGAAATATATGATAAGTTAAAGGGTGAGGGCACACATTTGCCAGGCAGACGGGCAGCAGACATGAAGGTTTTCGTTCTTCTGACTCTGTTTGGATGGGCAGGTATGATAGAATTAAAAGAAACCTTAATGTCCCCATGATGAGTGGGTCAAAAATGGTTTAAAATATCCGTTGTCTATTATTCAATTCTTTATGTGTTCTTTTTTTGTTTTTGTTTCACTTTCTACAGTTGCCCTGGAAGCAGATGACAAGATTGTTGGAGGTCATGAGTGTCAAAAAAACTCTGTGCCCTACCAAGTGTCTCTGTTCACTGGGTATAACTTCTGTGGTGGGATTCTTCTGTCAAATGAGTGGGTGCTCTCTGCTGCACACTGCAAAACAAAGTAAGAAAGGGGCCTGGTCAAACGGTTAGGGAGAGTAAAAAAACATGTTCATATGTTCAGATGACAGTGAGTCGGCCTATATTTACCTGTATATAAATGTAATGCATGGATGGAAAGGGAATTTCCAGTACTTTGAAGTCAATTTTCACCCAAATCTTTATGAAAAACATTTCAGTTATGAAGGGTAAATAATTGACAAATTTTTCAGCATATCAAAAGTTTCAATTGAAGTTGCCAAAATAAACATTATAGTAGTGTTAGGTATACTGTTGACCACAACACCTTCAATTTTGGTTAAAAAAAAAAAATCAGTCTAGTATTGGGGGATATCAATATGAAGGGAAGTCTGGTTACACACGGTAAAGTGATTATGGTTACGTAGGGTAAATTCTCAAGTCATTGAGGCTGGTAATCAAAATGATCTGTCTACCACAAATGACTTAATACGATCCCAATATCGTGCTTAGAGTGAATAATTATAAGGATATATATATAATGTTCAAAACCTATAATCATTAAGGTTGAGATATAAACCAGTACTCTCTTGGGCAAGTAAAGTATGACACAAAAATGTAAATGTGGACGTCAAATATAGTCTTTTAAAAGAATGTTATAGTGAGAACTCATTGGGTGCTTTAACTCAAGGGGAATAAGAAAAACCCTCTGTGGCAATAAGTCTTTATGATTCAAATGTCCCAAAAATCCACTTTCCGCAAAAAGAAAGGTGAAAAACCTTGACAAGTGTCTGCGTACACAGCGAATGCAACAACAAAAAACTTCCTGACCCCACAGTGATGCACAAACATTGGTTCCACTATAACATAAGACAGGTTATTGGGTCGATATCACAGGTTTCATATTCCGATTCATGTTTATTTATTAACAAAAATGGTTTTATTATAACGTGAATTTGCTTTTATATTTGATTTAAATTATATTAACTAAAATTGTATAATTGACTAACAGCAGCTACAGAATGAAAGTCAATTGACTCTGGGTTTTTTTGTTTTTTTTTGTAGACATCATTTAGAAACAGTAAAGTTGGTTTCAGGACTCCCAAACCATTACGTAACAGCTACAAATGACTAAATATTTCTATCTTATAGGTTGTTTTTTTTTCACCCAACTTGTTCATAGTCCCCTGACTGTGCCCAAAGATGAGGACTATGCTTTGTCAACACTTTAACTGTTGCATGGAGGTGACGTCTGTGATGAGACAGAAACACCTACAGAGCCAACTGTCCTTCAAGGTTAAATGATTGCAATCGTTCCAGGTCGGATGTAGAAATACGACTGGGAGAGCATGACATCTGGGAACCTGATGGAACAGAACAGCACATTATGTCTGCCAAGTTTATTCGCCATCCCGACTACAACTCTCGAACGCAGGACAGCGATATCATGCTGATTAAGCTGAGTCAGCCCGCTACTCTGAACAACTATGTACATCCTGCTGCCCTTCCAACAAAGTGTGCTGCTGATGGAACCATGTGCCAAGTATCTGGATGGGGGAGTCTTCGTCCTAGCAATGACGGATGTAAGTCTTACTCAGTGAAAATATTTGTCAGGCTCTCCTAAATACCAAGACTGTGTGTTAAATCATTTGAATGGATTATTTTCCCACTCTGTGATTTCAGCGAGATACCCTGCTAAGCTGCAGTGTCTGGATGTTCCTCTCCTCAGTGATGACACATGTTTCAATGCGTATCCTTTCCAAATCACTGAAAACATGATCTGTGCTGGCTATCTGGAGGGCGGGAAGGACTCTTGTCAGGTGATTTAAAGACAGTACACTATAAAAAAAAAATTTTTTTTTAATTAAATCCTGCGGAATTTATAATAAATGCCAGGCAAAAAAGTGGCCAATAAAGTGCTGTAAAACTGTTAATTACTGTAAAAATAATTACGGTATAAAACTGGATTTTTTTTTTTTTTTACTGTGTATATAAATTGCAGCAATCAGTTGTTATTTATATTAGAAATAAAAATTAACAGTATTCTTTTTTTTTTCTCTCATTTGGACTGTTCCAGTTTGACTGTAGCTGTGCTAACAGCGCTAACAGAGCCTGGACTATAAGAGCATTTCACAGGGCTAATGCATGTAGCTAATGCTAGCTTAACTAATCTGTTTTCGCTAGCTAACATTTGCAAAAACTGTACGTTCTGAGTCCCACACCCCATATACTGTATGAAAACTGACTAAGAGAAACACAATAATGTGAAATACAGTCACTCATACAAATAAAGAAACATTATTCTTACTAAAATGATGGTTTTGACATGTCTACATTAAAATCAAATAGACTTACATGGTTATATTGCATGTTACTACTTGAATCACATTCTAATTTTAGGGTTAATAATTTCTCACACTTTATAAAGTGGATGGATGTCAGGTTCACTCCTCCGTGTCTGCCTTCATGTCCTCTTTCACACCCTCTAATGCTAACATAATTGTAATTTGTATAGTTTATGAAGTAAAAACACAATCATCCTGTCATTTGTGATACTGTGAGCAAACGCCTGAAGTTACCTTGCATTGCAATATACTACACAGTTACACCTTATAAATTATTAGAAAAAGAAGCTACAGTGATTTTTTTTACTGTAGAAATTACAGGACTTTGTTAGCGCAGCTTCTTCGATTTTCAGATTTTTCTGCTTTTTATGAATGATGGCGCTCCTGTCCTTCCTCCTCAGGGTGACTCTGGAGGTCCACTGATGTGTGACGGAGAGCTTCAGGGAGTCGTGTCATGGGGCCATGGCTGTGCTCTGAGGAAAAAACCTGGGGTTTACACAAAAGTCTGCAACTACGTCTCCTGGATCAAGAATACTATGGCATCTGGCTGAAGAAAAACAGACATGAAAATAAAGTTCATATCAGTTCATGCATGTGAGATAGTGTGTACAGTGTGGTTTATACAAGGTTATGTGTCCCAAGAATGACTGTCTGGGTAAAACCTATATAAATGCAAGTATTTATTTATGATACTTAACCCATATAGTTGTGACTGTTTTTACAAGTATACTTATGTGAAGCTTTGGGGATGTACAATATTACTGTTCATTGAAATATTATGCTTGTATTTTGCATTTCTAAGTAAATTGCCTATATTTCCCTATATTTAATTTATTGATCATGTAGATCTTCATAAAAGCTCAGATTAGATTAGAATTGAAGAAAAAGTGAATTTTTTTTTTTCAGTAAAATCTATAATTAACTGAACATTAATCAAATGTCTCCATCCACTGTCATTGATCCAACTCTATGGATTTTACTGGTGAATCAATATTGTGGAAGATGACAGTGTTTCCATGGTAACTACAGAGCCTCTGAACATCCAAATGGGTCATAGCTGATGACCATGAAAAGATGACAAATTGCATTTTACACCAATTACTTACATGTATTGATAGGATTAGTGGAATAACAGGTGTTAAACAGTTCAAATCAACAGATGATTTTGTTTGTCAGTGGCTCTTTTTGGATTAAGCTGAGAAGCAACTGTCGTACAAATGTAGTAGAACATGCATATATATATATATATATATATATATACATGACAAATAAATAAATCAGAGTGCTCTTTGAAGTGAAATATTTTGTTAATACATAAATATATGTACAAATACATAAACATACATACAATCATGGCCAAAGGTGTTAGCATTGACACGAATTGATTCTTTTCATAGGAGAATTGTTTTATTTTATTTATTTATTTATTTATTTATTTGTTGCAAATAAAAGTCTCTGCAACACATATAATAGTGACAATTGCTCTTGAATGCACTTCAGAAATGCGTGGGAGAAAAAACAACAGCAAAAACAAAGATTTAGCAATGCTTGCAAAAACAAAATTTGTGGCATTACTGAAACTTTTGGCTATGACTGCAAATGCACACATGCACACCACTGTGCCCAAGTTCTCACAAAACAAAATAGGAACAAAAAAACACAAAGTAAAACCGAAAACAAACTTAAAGTAAATACCTCTAAAAAAAAAACATGCAACACTTAGATGTACAGAAGTAAACCCAAACTGTCTTAATTTATTTTAGTACTAAAAGAACAAATCCAACTACTTGAATACAATGCATAGTTACTTTGCACAAAGCCTGGTCTGGTTGGTGAGAGCCTTTAACCAGACTACATCTGTGACCCACAATGACTTTACAATGAATGTGCAGAAAACTGTATTGCTCATGTCTGGCTCATGGGCACCTCAGTAAAACACTGGATAATTTACTTTCAGACCTGGCATTTACTGGCAGCTAACAGTGAATCACAAAGGGGAAAAATGTTGCTCTCTGTACGCTGAAACTGTAAATTATGTTTCACTTTTAGACACACCACAGTCAGTGTTGCAAGACACCACTATAAGGATGCAGAACGGTTCAGCTATTGTTTTTATGTTGTTTATTAAATATATTGTGGTTACAATTGGAATCAGTTACAAGGTTGAAAAAGTTTTGTTTGTGCAATTTTTTGGTTTGGATTAAAGTGAAAAGTAAGTGGGTCATACACAGAGCAGCATTCATCCAAATGAAGCCTCCTAATAACTTATATTAGAGGATCCTACATGGCTTCAGCTCATGTTTCAGGGACTAATGATGACTTCTTCATCAATTTTCTTTATTTTTATTGTATTGATTTCAATAGTGAATTTCCCTTAGCATGTAATAATATTCATCCGTAAGTGTTTCTACAAAGTTAAAGGCACAGCTCTGACATGAACATCATCAGGTGCATGTACATATGAAAGTCACAAAATGCTTTAAGTGGATTTTGGTTGCTTGGGTGTGGCAAGTGCAGCACAGAACAGAGCAGTGAGTCATCATGCAATTTCTTGACCACCAAATAAAGACTTGAGCCTAACAAGGTTTCTACGGACTCACGGCCCATATACATATAATGAAAATGCTCTGAACCGCTCTGCACACTGTACATATATATAAATAAATATGCTATACCACAGGCATAGTTCATAGACATTAAAGCAGCTTGGTAAATAAGTTCATTTTGTTACAGTATGTATTTCTTATGGTCACGGATTTAATTTAATGTGGATGAGAAAGTGGAAATAAACCACAACCAGATTCATATAAATTAGGTATTGCAAAGGAAAAGGTAGCAAACAAAGTATTCAGCTGACCACAAAGGGCTGTAGGTAATAAGTTAAGTCACATCAGGTTTATTTATAGCATGTATAGATTCAGTCTGGCTCAAAAAAAAGCAGAAAGACACAGAAAACAGAAAAGATGTAATATACATAAAGGAAATTATGAGATACAGACAGTACAGTAAAAAGAATAGGAAAGTCCTATTAAAAAAGGATCATGTCAATAAACCAGATAATATGATTGACTTGCTTTACATAAAATGTGTTTTATTCTGTTTTGCTCATGGGGTCAAACTGATATAATTCATTATGGGTCCAGTGAGGACGGTCGTGTTCGATGATGCATTCAGTTTACTTCAATGAAAAAGCAAAAGCATTTTTAAAACAGTCAAAACTCTGAAAATCTATTCTTTGTTTGACCCAGAGGCACCGACAAACGCTTAGGTTTAATGTGGACTATCTTTTACTTTTAGGTAGTGCTTTGGATGAGCTGGGGGTTATTTAACACCTGCTTTTTCAGTCCCGCAAAAACTACATTACAAATTAAGATATAAATACACATGTAAACATGCAGATACATCTATCATCAACAGATGTTCTCACAAGAAAGCTGAAGCCGCAATAAACATTTATAATGAATAGACCAATGAAAACATAAAAATGACATTGAGAAACCCCACAAAAACATATCCTGTAGGACCTAACCACTTGACTCTAAGCATATGCCTGGCACAGCTCGCTGACATGACATCAGTGGCTTGGTGGCTGCCGGCTGCTGCCTGCTTCTATTTGGGTCTGACATGAAGCATGTTGATGGCTCAGGCCTGTGGCTTTGGGTGTGGACGCTCATGAGTGGTCAACAGATTTCCCTCCAAAGCGACTCTCCAGGGATATAATCATGGTTAAACCAGGACAGTGGTCGCAACTCAGTGAACCAGAAGGGGCAGTATGGAACTGTGAGGACGGAACTTAGTAGGAAGTAAAGGGTCAAACATGAGAGACGCCCTTTGACCTGTGACACCATCTGGGACTGTAGCTTACAATGAAATTCAACCCCCACTTCCACTGTTTTCTTCACTCTTCCTCCTCCTTCTGTTCCTTTCTGCAGTTTTAAACAGACACCAGCAGAGGGCAACATTGAGCTATCATACTGGTAACTCGCTGTAATTAATGGGTTACTTATCGTTTCTCTTTCAAGGCCAAGAGGATTAAATACCTTGACATTCTGTTCGGAATAAACCTGTGTCTAGAACTTACTGTCTCAGGCAAAAAACCTGCAATACGGTTCTGCTATGATACCCCTCCCACAGCAATAAAATAAAGTACAAAGATGAAAAAATGTTTTCTACTTATAATTGGTTTTTAGAGAAAATGTTGGTAATCAGCATGTGTCATGTTTTTCAGGGTTACAGATGTGTTTAATACAAGTTACACGACAAAATACAGAAAATAAGACTTGCAAAAATAATGACGAATAGAACTAGGAAAGAAATAAAAAGAAACAGATGAAGAAAACATGGCAATAATAACATCTAAACAGGCAAACCATCAAACAAATAAGCCTTGATGATCCTGAAAACATTTTAATACTCATTACTGAGGCATAGGATGCAGCCACTACCCCTGTGTCCAAGAAGTCCTGCAAATCTGGAGAAGCTTTAGTTATTTATTTTTCACAGCTTTTAATCACATCCATTATAAATGACACAGAATGGAAAAAAAAAATTACAATGATAAACAACACAAAATGTATTTTTGATGTATTGAGATTCTGTCACCTGATAAACATAAAACCGAAATCAAAGGAATTATCATTATCCTAACAAATAATTTCCATAACTTTGATCTAAAATTGTCTAATAGTGTACATATTTTGTATACAGTACAGTCACCATCAGGTTTTCCACACTTCTATCATAAATATCCCATTTTATAAAGTCTTACAGGAATATTTTAATATGTTTTACTGTGTGCATCTGGGTTTTGTCATTTACTTACATTCTGCCAAACGATAATTAACCATTTTTCATGTACAAAATGTCTCAAATGTCTTTGCCAGAATGATTTCACATTGGTTGAATCATTAATTACTGAGTTGTTTGTCAGACTATAAAGCTCTGAAGCTGTTTTGGCAGCAAATCCAACTGTGAACACCCATAGATAAAACACATAGACACATGTTCAATTTGCAGATGTTCCAAAATATCCTTTACCCTATTGTCTTAATTACTGTAGTCCTTCATAAATATGTATGAATTACAGTGTGCACAGCATCACTATTATTTTCTTTAAAAAATTCATCAAGACCCTCAGTATCAGTATCATAATAAGACTGATGCCCATGTAGCTTCCGTTGGTGAGTGGGAAAAGTTGGGAACAAACCAAAAATGTGATGGAATGGAAAAAAGGAATGTCCACCTGACATGTGGTGGTTGCTGTAACAGTATGGCAGCAACTGGTACATATTCAGTCTGACGCATGATGTCTGGCACTTTTCTTACATTATCAGAACAGAATTAGAAACCTACTGAAAAGGGATGAGGAGGAGCAGGGGAAATATGTGACTGATGAATACACGCCGTGGTGCTTCCTCTTACAGTCACTTGGACAGTGACTGTCTGAGGCAAGACAAGACGTCACCAGAACACTGTCTCCTGACCTCCTCAATATTATTATTATTTTTTTTTTTTGTCTGAAATGACTTTTGAAATAGGCTAGTAATATCCAGCCTTCATTGAATATCCTACAGAAAATACGATAATGTACATGGAGGTAGTACTAGTGGTATTCATTAGTGACTGGAGCTATTACAAGTAAAGGTGTCTCTGTCTCACGGATAAATACTATTACTACTACTACTACTAATAATAATAATAATAATAATAATAATACAATTACTACTACTACTACTACTACTACTAATAATAATAATAATAATACAAGTAATACTGCTACTACTACTAATAATAATAATAATAACAATACTATTACTACTACTACTAATAATAATAATAATAATAATACTATTACTACTACTTCTAATACTACTACTACTACTACTACTAAACTATTGCTACTACTACTACTACTACTACTACTACTATTATTATTACTACTACTACTACTACTATTATTAATACTACTACTACTACTACTACTACTACTAATATTACTACTAC
>JAPSES010000228.1:4345406-4365451 GCA_029822895.1 Maxillicosta whitleyi
ATTTCACTCACTCAACCTTTTCTGTGCTTCAGCCCTCATGGGTCCCCATTTCCCGCCTCTTACCCTTTTAACCACCCTCTGTCTTCATACCCCCTCCTGCCTTCCTAGATCCACACATGCTGGCCAGCCTTTCATATCCACAACCACCCCAACTTTTAGCCCCCATCTGCAATATTTTCACAGTCAAATCACGCAGAAATGCAGTGTAATTGTGCCAGTGTCAGCTATCCTTCTCTCTCCCTCTCTCTCTCTTGCTCACTTCACCCTTAAGCAGGCCTGTCTGTGTGTCCAAGCACTGAGAGACTAGTCCACCATAAAAAATAAATAAATAAATAAAAAATGTCTGGGGTGATTCATAAACGAGATAACCTCACTTCAACTTCAACATACCCCTCATACTTGATCATTGCCCACATGCAGCCACATAGTTTTGTGGTACATTTCTTAAAGGCATGTCAAAAATTCACTGGTCAGCAGGCCTGGTTCAAAGCAGGTGATGAAATGAATAATGTTGTAAAACAGCGTTTACAACTGTTCCCTGTAGGGCTGAATGTACAGTAGTAGTTCATTTTCAAAGCTGAAGTTTCCACTTTCTATAATTCACACCCACTGGTACTTTGCATTGGAGTAACACATGCAAAATTAAGAAATGAACATCACAGAAATGTACTTTTTTCTTTTTTTTTGCTAGATGACAAATAATTTGTATGTAGTGTAAGACAGTGACATTTGAATCTTGTGAAATACACATGCATTTTTTTTTTCTCAGGTGAGAGCAATGCTCTATCTGACACTAATCTGCTTTGGTTGACGCCAGCCTCATATACCAAGATGGCAAAATGAATGTTGCCATGGGAACCTTTTGCCTGGCAACCCTAACAGCCTGGCAACTAGCCAAACTGTTGCTATGGCACAGCTGTCAATTTGCAATGGGATGGTGTGCGTCGGGCCTTACGTAGTCAAACTTTCCAATCAGATTCGTGATGGATGAATTGATCTGTAGTAGACATTAAATATTAAGAATTAGAGCTGTGGAGGTTTGTATGTGTGGTTGGAATGTAACAGCTCCTAATGACGCACAGAAGTAATGACCTTACACATTTACATCAAAATAGTATTTGCTTCTTCTATCTAACATAATTTTAGACAAATCAGATGTGAATGTCAGAGTTATGTGAGCAGGAACAATGTTTCAGTGGCATCATAACCACTTTGTTAAACAGGTTTTGTTGCTAAATTTATGGGCAAACATAATTTCTTTGCATAGCCCTGTAAGATAAATTCTTAGCTTCTCAACTGAGTCAAAAATAACATCAGATTAAAAGTCTATCTAAAGATTTTTGTAATAATTTGTTGTGCTCATGGGACTGAATTAATCAGCAGAGCGCTACAGAATAATCAAATAAAGGAAAGGGCTTTACTTCTGATTCTTGAAATAGGAAACTAGATGTTTATTGACTGGTGAAATATTTATGTGTATATAATAGAAAACAAAATTAAACATGTTCAAACATTATCTGTCACTATTTTTGTAAAGACAGAGATGAAGTATATATGATTGAAATTAACAAAAAGGGAAATATGTGCAAATGAAAAAAAAAGTCAACAAAATAATAAAAAATAGTTCATCTTAATGTGTTTTATATAATATTTTTTTTATTTTAGATTATTTTAACTGAACTCTTCCAACTCTTCAAAGTAAACATTTAAACATATTAAGGAAGTAGAAGGTGATTACTGTGTGAACATGTAATTAAATTAGAAATACTTTTACCTTGAGATTGCTCCCTTGCGCTAGTGCACCAGGTGACTCTGCACCAGGAAGACAAGGCTCACTGAAACACACAGAAACCACACACAGAGGTTACAGGGAGACACGCCGGCCTTGTGAATGGAAAGACTGTTTAACTAAGAGGTCACAGGTTCAATCTCTGCAACAGCTGAAGTGCCACTGGACAAGACCATGAAAAGCTACCGCCTTACACAGAAGCTCCTCTGGAAAACACCACTGACTGGAACAAACTCAGTTATTAAGTTATGCTCGAAAATAACTCAGAGGAAAAGTTTAATGTCTCAAGGTTAAAAATTAAATGATATTAAATGCATAAACTGAAGGCAGTCAAAATGATGCAATTACACAATAAATTATAATCACATACAATAACATGTAATAATTTGGATATAGAGAGTCTAACAGAGCAAAACACTATTCACAAAGCAGAGAAAATCACATTATAATTACCCTCATTGAAAAAGCTACACTCAATGCCTAAATGCCTTGCTTTGCCTCTTGAGTGCTGTCATTAATAAGTGTTTGAATATTTATAAAATTACCCCAAAATGATCTGCATCAAGCTTAATGTGCTCACATGTTGTTTTTTTGTGTGAAAATGACTGAGGATGACAGTGTGTGACAAAGAACTACAGACACAGTTTGACGCCAGAAAAGGACATTAAATGTGGCAATGGTCTAAAATAAAACGATTCGGTCTTGAATTTGTGTTTGAAATGTGTTTGGATAAACATGTGAGGGTGTTTCATTTTCGATCTAAAAGCATTGCCGTTAATGCATGCTGCACACATGCTCTCTGCAGTGTGGACAAAACGATGCACCAGCTTGGAGTGCTAAGCCTCCTGCTCCGGTTTGATAAATATAACTTCAAAAGAAGCAGCCAAACAGCTTTAGCTGGCCGTCTGCACAATGAGCATAATAACTCTCCACCCCCTGGGAGCTCCAGCCTAGTTCATCTACCCTTGCAGAGCGCTGCTATGTCTATATGTGCACATGTGTCTTTGTTTCACTGTGAGGCTCTCAGAGGCTCCCCACCTTCTGCTCTGTACAAAGCGGATGTATAGAGGAACCTTTTGGACCTCACTTTTACAGAGGAAATGCATTCCCCTTCCCTCTCCTCCCTTCTATTTGCCTCTCACATGTAATGCCTGATTGACCACAGCACCCCTTAAAGAGGTCAAAGGGCAGACAAAACAGTCTGGTGTCATGGCAACCTGTGTGCCACCAACTAGAATGGTAGAGGGGGAAAAGGGGGGTCAAATGAGCTGTCAGTTAAACCTTTAAGAATGCTGCCTTGTGTTTAGGCTAATCTGTGCGCAACATGCTAACACAAATACACACACATAGTGCACCTGCACTATGAAAAGGACCATACTAATTTGCACCCTTGAATAATCTAGTCAAATCCCCCAGTGCGGGGGCATTTAAGTGTAGTACCAATCAAAGTATCAGATGGTGTGTTTTCTGTTACTGCAAATGCACATATATGTACATAAGTGTGTATTATTTGTGTACTTTGGAGACACTCCTGTATAAAAGCTTCTTTGTGACCGCTCGATGCAGTGGCAGTGTATATGTGATGGGGGAGGGGGGCAGTGGATAAATGGGAAGCAAATGCATTCAGATCAATACTAAGCTCAGAGAGGGTGAGTGGGGTTGAGAAGAGAGAGTGGAAGGTGGTGAGTAGAGAGGGAGGGGCCTCGGAGGGACTGATTAATCATTCCTGTATTGTTATTGACTTTCTGTTAAAGGGAGTGAGTCAGACTGTGAATTATGTGCCTGTATGCGTGTATGTGTGTGTGTTGTACAGTACTCACTGAGAGCAGAAAGTCATCAATTACAACCCTAGACTTCCCAAAGGTTTGGTGCTGTTGCTGGGTTAGCAGTGCTCTCAGTATGTTCTCCTTCCTCAGTATCAGGAAGTTTCGGGCCATTGGTTTGCATATTCAGCACAATAACCGTGAAGGATTTAAATATTCATGCGCTGTAAAAAGAGCTAATATGCCGTTCCATTTTGAACAGGAACAGGGAGGCAAGAGGGGCGAACAGGAAATCCCCTGTGAGGAGTTAATGAGGAGCTGACGAATGAACAGACACAACAGAGAGGGAGGGAGGAGGCTGCTGGAGGTGGAGGAGGGGAAACGCTGCCCTGACATCTGACCCTCTGTTTCTGACCTTGTTCATTGTCTGAGAGGGCAGAGAGTCCACACACCTGAGTGCAGGCTACGTGCACACGTGGACTTTACAAGATCCTAACCCTAAAAGATCATTGTAAACTAATTATTTAAAACAAAACAGTCAGCTTTGCTCAACACATCGGAACCTAATTAAATAAATAAATTTGGCATAATTAGTTTACAATTATAACAGCATGACATCAACCTCAGACTGTCCCGGCGGCAGTGTTTATTTTTTCTTGTCTTTTTTTCTTTTTTTTGCCCAATCATGACCCTTTTAAAAACAGAAACTTGTCAAAAGACAGAGGCTCAAGCTAACTGAATGAAAACCCCATTCAGCGTTACCTTGAACTTGAACAATGAGCCTGGTGTTTGTGCTGGGGCCACTTCCTGACCTTTCCGTCCCTCTGTGGAAGTAACTGACCGCAGGCTCTGCTTTCATCTTACAGATGTGACCCTGACGACCCCACAATGACCAAAGAACAGCCAGCGGTAGCAGGTTTTACTTCCTTGACTGACTCTTGAATCTTTGACTTGTAAACGTCTGTTGGCTACAATGTACTGATATGTAACGTTCAAGGACTTTACTTCACTTAAGCCACTTCATCCTTGACAAAAGACTAACATAGTAGATTTTCAAGGTTCATTCTCCAATTATTCACTGCAACCAAAAAATAAACAGGAACGATCTTTCCTCCTTCGCATTTTCACCTCCATCTCACCTGTTTGTTTCTACCAAAGAAAAAACACCCTATTTTTACGGCTTCGTCTCTCTTTTCCTGTCTTCGTCTTCTAATTCTTCACACTACCCACCTCTTTTCCTCTCCTTCATACTCTCTGAATCCCTGTCTGGCACCAAAGAGCTGGCACGCTCAAGGGTGTCATTGGGTGACGCGGGTAGCTGACACCTTCGACGCCAATGCAGAGCATGTGTATCACAGCAAAGCATAATGGAGAGCCTTGTGAATGCCATCAATATGCTGCCAGAGGAGATGTAACGACAGTATAAAACACTCACAAACACAAACTTCTGGAAAATCAACAACCTTTATCTGTGAAAACAGGGACATTTGTATTGTTAATACATTTCATGCTTTTAATCTGAATCATATATGTGAATGTGCAATAAAAGGAGACAAATAGCAAATTCCCAGAATAGAAATACCTATTTTTACCAAATAATTGACATGATCAATGACATTTGTGCTCCAGTATATTCAAAATATTCAGAACTTGCAAGAAAATGATCAGACATGATTCAAGTGGGTAGGTTTTTTGTCTGTATGATTCAAGTATGTGACATTTTCTGATTCTGGTGCAAAACTGCTGTGATAATGTGGAGTGGTCAGGAAGAGGGGACAAAAGTAGAGGACAAGAGTCTCACAACTTTAGTGAAAAAAATGACAGTCTATAAAAATGTGTCTGGGAAAAAAGTGTTGCAATATGCTGTTCCCAATGAATATAATTGTTTAAAGTCAAAAAAAAAAAAAAATTAATTTAACTTTCCGGGGAATCAGAAGGTTAAGATATGAGTAGATAAAGTGTGATGACACCAACAAAGTCTCTTCCTTAGGATCCTGCTGTATAAATCATACATGACTGAAGTACTGGGGAGGACAGGAGGCCAGCAGAGGAGAGCAGCGTGCTAGAATTATCACACTCACAGTTCCACTATCTCTCACTTTTTACCCAACCCCCAACTCCTGAGGCTCCTAAGATGTCTGTGAGACATCTAAAGAGCCAGAGAGGAGAGAGGAGACGGCGAGGATCAAAACTTGAGAGGGAACACAGTGAAAAAGATGTGCATCAAGAACGAGACAGGGGTAGGAACGTGGTGATAAAGACGGAGATCAAATGCAAGACGGAGTGGCAGAGGAAGACAGAAAAGACAGACGTGGAGGAAGAGGGGAAAAGAGGGAGATAGGCGAGGTAAGAGGCAATGCTGTGACCTACTAATGCAGAACTGAGGAATTCTCACTGCTGACTCCAAACACATTCCTACAGCCTGCAAATATTAACCCCCACCTCACCACCACTGCCTTTATCTGAATGCACAAGGCAACCACCAGGGCCCTCTGCAAGGAAACTATTCATTGATATCAACTGTGTTACAGGACAGATTGTAACACTGCAGTGGAAAGAAATGGAAATACAAACACTGTTACACCAGCACAGTGCAGGTAGTCTGTTCAGGGACATCACTGAACGACAGTCCTGTGGATTATCACACATTAAGTAAACTTCATATACACTGTCAGACTATCCAAGAAGGAAAGAACAGCAAAATATGAATTGTAATGCTGGCTCAGTATAGAAAAGGTTCCTAAAGTGGTTCATTACTGATATCAAGAGAGATTACATGTGATCTTTAAAAAGAATAATAATAATAAAAAAAACTAATAAGGCTGTAGGAGTATCATCTGAGAAATCCAATAAAAATAAGCATTATTGTAAAATGTGCAAAGCATAAGAGACATCTTTCAGAACTTGAACCTGAAATTATAACACATAGAACAATGTCAGCAGTTTTAACTATAATAACAGCACATTTGTACAATTTGTACTGCATTTTTACAAACACTTAAATATAAATACTGCTATCAGTATCTCCTGTTCACACATATTACTTCCCAGCACATACATCTGCATTAAATGAAAATACCTAGCTAAAATATTAGCTCATCTCATTAACATGCTTACATCTCCAGTATCTCACTTGTTGGTATTTGAGTATAAAAGTCTAACTCAGGAATGGAGAATCTGAAAATATACAATAGCCTGGCTTTTATTGTGCAGTAATGACAAATCACCTGTAATAGTGGTCTCACACTGTAACAGCATTAAGACAAGCACCTCCAGCAAAACACAACAATTTAAAGTCAGTCAGAGATTTAAGCTGGAAAAACGCTGTGTTCTGTGCAACAGAAAGAAACCTTATCAGCGCTGTGCTTATAAAGCCCTATGGGTATCCAGATGGAGCTCTCTCTCTCTCTCTCTCTCCCTCTTTCTCTCTCTCAACTCCAGCCCCTTTTCAGCCCCATGTCCTAGAGTAGCAGACAAACACTGATGAAACTGGAACACTGAGTCCAGGGGGAATAGCTCTCACTCAGACCGTGAGAGAGCGTTAGTACATCCACAGCGGTCACATGGTGCCGTGCTTTTTCTCCACGCCGGACCCCGCTGTCTGTTGTGTGTGGCCCTTTTTCCGTCTCTTTCACACCAGAGCTACATAATTGATAGCGAAGGCAGAGCTGTGTTTTATAAAGTGAAACACATTAATGGCTTCCTCTGCACTCTAAAGTTTAGATGTGCTGGGATCAGTAAGTGGTGGCCTGAAGTTGAAGAGGCTTTAAATAACTGATACATTTGTTGTCGGTACAATAAGTTGGTCCATTATTTCTGTCAAAGCCCACAGTATTTACATTTACCGTATGATGGGCTGTTTTAACATCAATTAAAGAGCTTCAGTTGTTTCAGTCTGTAGTGAAAGAAACCCATACATCTGTTTCATTAGAGCATTTACATTGATTTATAAGTTTAAATATGACATTAGGGCTTGCATGAAAAAGACAAATAATGTTTTACAAGTGCCTAAACACTGTGTGTAAACATGGGTTTTGTGTCTTTACATCTCAAAACTGAACAGGTATGAACTAAAATCATACAGTTTGACACTAAATCATGTCAAATGTACAAAGGAGGAGAACAGACAGCCGGACTGGATGGAAGTTGGAGACATAAATGTAATATAAATGACCACAGAATAAAGTCACATCAAGCTGCTTCTACATCAGCTCCTTGGATTCATGCATGGAAGTCAATATGTTTTGAGTGATTTTTTTTGCTTTGTCTATATGTGTACCGGGTTATTATTTTATTCTACTTGCTTGTTTTGAGCAACACCACCTAAAACAACACATCTATGACAAATATTTTCATATTTTAGTAGCCCGCCGCTTAATCACTTATGAGAAGATTTTGTGAGTTTTAGTTTAGAAGTAGGCATCAAGTAACTGATATTTAAAGCATAAAATAAAAGTTTTCAGTGTGTCTTTGTGCAGAGGTTGGGAAAAACTGCATGTGAATGTAGTTAAGATTGACACTGTCATAACAAAATGCTTTATTTTATGACTAATCGCTGATGCATTCAATGTCTCTAACCGTCCTTTCTGCCAGTTGTTCTAAAACCCTGCTGAGCACCAAGCAGCCATCAATTACCAACCTGTTAGGGACAAGCCTGTGATCTGCACTTGAATCAGACACAGCAATCAAGTGCAAAACCCACCACAGGGATCAGGGAAACCCTGTTTTTGCCCTCTGCGGAATGGCGCACCCTGGCAGCGAGACATCGTAGGTATCTTTTCTGAACGTGTGAAGACTAAAACCTCATTCCTCCGTGACATGTTCGATAAGAACTTGAATGTAATGAGTACACATGGTTGATCCCGTAGTGCACATGTAATGGATGGCGTTAACTTGTCGATATTAAACAATGGAGGCAAAGCTACAAACAAACAGGACAGGGAGGATGAGGTGAGAACTGAACGGGTAAGAAGCGTGAAGATAAGAGTCAGAGCAGTAATTGTGGAGTGAGTGGACAATGAGAGACGTACAGATGAGAGGCTTGTTCATGTGCAGTGTAACAGGGACACATACTGAGAACACAAACAAACACTAAGGGGAAGTAGAGGGTGGGACGTGTCAATTCCAGAGTGGGGAGGATGGTGGCCGAATAATTCAAATAGTTACTGTCATCTTTTTTTTAACACTTTCATACCGGCTGAATCTAAAAAATTCAATTCAATTAAAAAAAACACTAAACCAATTCAGAAACGTTCATTCAGTTACAACATGCTTAAACACGGCACATGAGTTCAAACACAATAATGGCACAAAAGTGAGTGGCCGACCCTGTCCTTCCTTCCCCTTCGTCTTTATAACTGGGCCCCAAACCAGCCTGAGCTGTTAACTAACACTGAGCAAGTGCTTTTTCAGGAAACACATACATATTCTGTTCGGTAGAATACAGGAGGTAAAAGGCATGGGTTATGGAAGGAGAATGGAAGCACGGAAAACGTTCTAGTGGGAGTGGGAGGAAGGAAAATGACTTTAGGTACACAAACCAGAAGAAACCACACCACAGTCGAACACAGGAATAGACAGAAAAAACAATAAAAGACAGAAATGAGTTGTCAGCGTAGGGCTTTCCTCTCAAAGGAGGAAAACTAAAACACTGAGATAATTCAAGCTCATGCTGTAAAAGTCAACCTATGTGTGTGTGTGTGCGTGCGTGCGTGTGTTTGTTTTATTTTATTTTTTTTACCTTTTCCCATGTTCCTTTTTCAGATTCCAACTTGATTCCTCCTCTCCGTCCTCTCCTCCTCACTCTTGAGTTAGAGCTTTCCTTCTTGACTTGCAGGCTTGCATCTCTATTTCACTCCAGCCTCTCCACGCGTCACATTTTATCCGCTGTTGCCTCATCCCCTCCACTGCCAGACACAATTTCTCTTCCTTCACCCTTTCATGCTCAGGACTTTGAAGTGTACGAGGTCTTATGGATGAAGGAAATCAACACGACGAGGAGAGTATGGAAGGGGAGAAAGCCGGAGATAAAGTCACAGGCAGGGAGTGAGAGGATCTGCTTCTGCTGCTGCTCAGTTTGTGGCTGGGATAGCATGTGCTGAGGCTGTGCAGAACCGGTTCCATACGTTACCGTGGGGACACACAAAAGTCTCAATGGTGCAGAGAGCTGGAGCTGAGAACAGGAGAAGGCATCAGTCACCGCTTGCGTATCTGTATCTATGCATGTGTGTATGCATGTAAGTGTGCATGCAAGCAAGGGTAGGAATGAAGGAGCGAGAAGAGAGAGGGAGGGAGGGAGGGACAGAGATTGAAAGAAAGGAAGGTGGGAGGGAGGGAATAGGAGGAGTATACGTGGAGAGAGGAAAAGGGGAGGAGACATTTTTTCTGCTTTTTCCTGTTCACATTTTTTAAATTTCCCCCTTTTTTCTGTGAAATGATCCCTATACAATCTCACTGCTCACCACTGCCTCATCAGCGGGGCCATTATTCTGCCTTTTCCACCACTGTTTTCCCCCTGTTCGTGCTCCCCTTTGTTAAAGCCAGCTGTGTCTTTAAGCCTGTGCACTTGAACTCAGTGCTTTTCTTTCTCGGTGTACTTCCCCTCCGCTGGCCCCCAGCACACAGGAAAGACACACAGCTTGCAGGAGAAAGAGAGCGAGAACAGGACAGAGGGGCAAAAAGGGGCAGAGAGAGAAATGCAGATGGGGGAGGGGAAAATGTTTGTAAATGGTGGTTCAAGGCTATGGAGAAGACTTGGCTATCTGATCAAAAAAAACAAAAAACAAAAAAACAACAAAAAAAACCCAAAACAATTATCACCAAGAAATCTGACTCGTATCACATGAAATAAATATTTTCACCAGAGCATCAGGTTTGGTATTATTTGAGAGGACTAAATCAATATGAAGGGAATAGGTGCTTTTGAGGTATTGATTTACTGTACAAAGTATGCCCATGTGTTCATAACATCATGAAAGCGCTATGAGAGTGCAAGGTTAAGGTCAGCCCATTAAGCACAGCCTCACATTTCTGCACAGTATCACCATGGCAACTGCTGACATACAGGTGAAACGTTTCATAATAATAAAACTCATTTGTGATGTGGGTCATAAAATGGACTATAGGAGTGGAGGATTTTATGAATTCATCTGGGTTTTTTTTTTTGTTTGTTTGTTTGTTTGGTTGGTTTTTTTAGAAATAAGAGTGGGCAGTCCACTCACCTTGACTGATTTAATTGTTGAGACAGCAGAGGAGGAGACGGAGGGGAGTCAGGACCACTGGGAGGATTTGATCGTAGGCCACAGGGGGCACATAGTGAACTTAACCTCTGATGCATCAATTATGAAAGCCTTGGTCCATTTTTTCCCTCTGCTTTAGGGCATGGAAAGAACATGTTTCAATTTGTTTTTCTTTTATTAAATATTATTATTGTTTGGGTTTTTTTTTTTAGAAAGTTACAGATATGTCAAATCCATGGACGACTATAGTGGAAAACAGTTTTGGAGAATTTTTATATTTTACACAATCTCAAATATTATCATGAAATATTAGCGGAAATATCTTTTTTGTGTTTTAAAAGGTGTGGCTACATCAGACAGACACATGTAAATGCAAATGCAAATGCTTTTGCTGTTTATTGCTGACAAGAAAAAAATAGAATCAATGCCCTTGTATTTCACTGTTTTATCAAGAATCAATCTGAAGTTGAATTTGTGAGATTGTCAGATTCTGTCTATGTTAAAGTCTTGTGGTCTGGATGAAGGAGATCAATCACCCAATAGAAGTGGGTGGTCCTTTCACTCAAGTAGAAGTTATGAAATGAAATGAATGTCCATATATGACTTCCAATCAGTGCTCAATAGTAAATACATTGATACCTTTAACCATTTTCATTTCATACGCCATTGAAATATGGCTCATTATAAGGGAAGGGACATTTTTAACAATCCCAAAATTTGTTAAAATTCCAAAAATATAAATTTCTGGAAAATGTGATCAAACATTGGGGGCATTCTCCAAAGGAAGCTACATAAAAGATGCAAAATGAATCTAACAAGCAGTTTTGTCTGAGAAGATAAAGACATTGCTAACAAAGATAAACATGGTGATGACAATGACAACGACGACAAACACAACACTTCACAATACCTCACGAGTGACCAGCCAGTGAGCTAAGAATGACTAAACTACATTCTTAACAGTTTCAACATATCATGCCCTGGATGTGTTTCATTATCTTGCTGAAACATCCAGTTTTGACCTCGATGCAACAGTGCGTGTGCAGAAGAGAACACGTGGGTTTGGAAAATGGAACATTACTGGGCAGAGTTCAATGACTTAAGAGCAATTCTTAATGCAATAAATGACAAATGCATGTACATACTCATATATTTCAACCACTGTACTTGGACCGGAGCACTCAACATAAAATGGTATAAACTAAATGTAAAAATGAATTCAATTGACTTTTATGGCAAATACATTTTCTTTTTTACTTTGAAAAACATTTTAATACATTTTCACTGTGTGAGACTATATTAGGCCTTAACATTGAATTTCCAGTCTCCTAGAAAAAGAGGCATGTCTCTATCAAAATCATTTTCTCAGTATTTGCAGACATTTCTTGAGTGTGGCCGGGTACCATGTGCACATCTTATACCACCACCACTATGTGCAGGAAGGTTAAAATGTGCCATAACTTTAATTTAAAAAAAAAAAAAAAATCACCCCAGATTATGAGAGACTTCACTATGTTTTTGAGTGAACCTGTTCAACCTGACAGTGGGCATTACACATGCAGGACAAAATAATACTCTGCAGGGTGCCGGTGGATCAAAGTCACATGATAAAAAACAAAATAATAAAGTATTTATGAGTAAACACTGTCACAAAATTATCTGACATGTAGACATTTTAAGTGAAAAGTGTTTGTATGGAAAATGTATTGAGAAAATGCCTTCAGTTGTTACAGTATCTTCAGTTATAATTTGTTTTATTTAGCAACTTCATGCTGATATATTTATAATTACACTGCCCCCTAAGGGGAGGCAAGGGGAATTGTTTTTGATTCAGTTCGTTTCTTTGTCACAGAGCGCCTTCCGCTAAAAAACACTTTGAGTAGCTCTTTTTACAATGTGGTGGGTCACAACAAGCAGTACGCAGCACCCCAAGATGTGAAATTCGACCTAAATGGGTTTATTTGTCATTGAAAGGTTAACCTACAGAGAAACGAGCTGGTCAATTATCTATGTCACAATGTCATAAGCCTCTCCCAGAGCCGTGTATGGTACACCCACGGGCTCATCCCAGAGGAAGAACAGCGGACAGAAGCTAGGTGATGCATTAGCATTAGCATTAGCCTACCGTTAGGATACGCTCTTCGACAAATGAATCAGAATTGTCTGTTCGCCTTCATCTTCATCCTCGTCTGATTCAGGGTCGTAGACGTATGGCAGTATCTCCGAAAACATTATTATTATTAAATCCACAAACTTTATGGACTCTTCATCAACAGATCGCTGCGGCGTTCACTCAGCTGGGCGTTTCCTTTCCTCTTCCTGTTTTTTTTACCCGCTCCTTGTTTAAACCAATCAAAGGTGCCTTATTAACGCCTCATGAATATTCATGAGGGACATGAATGAAAAAACAGTCATTCAACCACAGACCCTCTTGTAGCTTACAGAAAACAACTTGCACGAAAAATAAGGCATAATTTTTCACAAAAATGACGCAAAATGCATCCAACCATAGTGGTGACACAGCAGTATGAATAAAAAAAAATGATAAAAATTGACTTTTAACAAAACCATTGGGTGAATTCATATCAAATTGGGTTTACACATTATCAGTGACCTAGAATAGATCTCCTTACATTTTGAGAACAGTTCAAATTTTAGATGAATTTTGAATTTATTTATTTTTTTACTTATAATGGGCAACATTTCATATGTCTATAAAAACAGAAATGTAGTTTTAATTTACTTCAATCTCAACATGTATATGGAGGGAATTGGTATAGTGACATCAGCACATGCATAGGCATGATCAGCTGGATCGATGCCAAAATAAGCTACAATATATGTGAGGGGTGGAGTTTATTGTGCCTGGCACCACCTGTTTTTAGCCCTCCTCACAGAGCTGCTGGATGATGTTTTTTATAACCAAAACTTGCTTTTCTTTAGTTGTTCAGTATACATAACATCCATTTGTTTCAACCATTCACTGAACCAGCCTGTTTGGATGAACATAACTCCTCATCTCAGTAGATGAAGGGATAATTGGTGGAACCTGTGTTAAGTGAACAGATAGAACCAATACACAGCAGGACTTCCACTCTATGGAGCTGGGATTACCCACCCCTGCAAATATGTTAAGACACAGCACTGAGGCATGGATTCAAAAGCACAAGACAATCGGTACATGACAGTGTTTTAGTTTTAGATATATTTTAATATTTCTATATATTTAACAACTGTCTGGTTTCTCAATCAGGAAGAAAAATCAGCCTTTAACACCTAAAGACCTGGAACTACTTTTGTGAGAACTTGCAAATGGAATTTTCACTTCATTTAATCAGTGATTTATCACCCTTTATTTTACAATTATATTCCAAATTTTACATTTTTCAGTGAAAAGCTATTTTACTGCGTTAAATTTACTAACCATGTAGATGTTCATAAAAGCTCAGAGTAAATTCAAAAATAATATCCAAGCAGAAAACTGAAGAAAAAGTGATTTTCAGGAAAATATATCATAAATTGAACATAAAAACAACTGTCTTTATACCACTATTGTTTCTCAAACTCCATGGGTTTTACGGGTGAATCAGTGTTGCAGTGATGGGAGCCTCTGAACGTCTAAATGGGTCAAATCTGATGACGATGAAAAGCAGAGAAACTGCATTGTATCTGAATTATTTATTTCCTATGTATTGATAGGATTAATGGTTCAGATCGTATGAAATATTTTAGAGAATGTTTAGGTCTTTGAGGGTTAAACTTAAAAGGAATGTGATTGATGAACATTTTCATTATAATATTTCTAATCAACACATAGAAGTCCGTAACGCTGTAGGGGTCATGTGTCACTGCATTTTTTTATCTATATTGTGTAAGTAAAAGCCTATATACTCTACATGTGTAGAAGGTTTTCATGTATTTTATTCAACTGCATTTATTCCAAGCAACCATTTAAATTTACATGAGAAACAATATGTTATCTTTAAAATAAAGGCATTTAAAGAAATTGCTACAGCTGCTTAAATATCTTGTCAGGGCCGATTTACGACAGGAAACCTACAAAACCATATGTTAAAATAAAGGATCACTAAGTTATATGAAGTGCTAAGTGCAAGATGAAGGTCAGACATCACTTAAAAGGTAATGTACTGCAATAGAAGCTTTGTACTGCTTTACAAACTTTGTTAACTCAATATTTATTCCGTGGTTGTTTATTCATGTGTTATTCTTTATCATTTTCTGTTTTCTAATGTGTATCCTGGCTCCAGCAAGGAGATGAGTGGAGCTTTAATGTATGCTGTGTTTAGACTGCAACCATGTGAACCAAGGAGAGGCACTGAAATATAGGCAATTAAAAAGTCACTAAGCAAATTAAGTCTAGTGAGAAATAGCTTTCGTGTTGATTTAATCTTGTCTAAGGCTGAGATCTAAGGATATAAGGATGGGTGTAAGGTGCTCTTATCCACAGAAAACAGCTTTGCATGAGGGAAAATGTCAACACTGCAGACAAATCATTTACCACAAAACCAGGAGTTTTTTTCTTAGAAAAACCACTACAGAATTAATGAAATGCTATTCAATTATGAAAACAATGGACTGACTGTAATTGTAATGTAAGGGTTCAATAGTTTTGGTGAATCAGTCTGTGAAAACGACAGCAGCTACAAAACAGCAGGAGGGAGATTATTAGTGTTTTACTGCTCTGCTTAAATAATTACTGTGTTAAAACTGTAGATGTATTATTAATTATATTAAATAAAAAAATATGGGAGTGAAGTTAACACACAGTGTATTTACCGTTTACTTTAGATTTTGCTCTTATTTGACTGAAATGTTCAACAAATAACCATAAAATATGTAAGACTTTCCAAGACGTGCTCAATAAATGTGTTTAATGCTAATAACAGATGAGAAAAATCTAATCTGTGATTGAAAAAAAAAACCAGTTTATTGGCATTTTCTCTTTGAAACCTTGATCTAAACCTCACATATTTCACATCCTGTCAGCCCAGTGTTCCTGCTTCTGCTTTCATTTATTTTCTGGTCAAGTGATACTGCTTTAATACAATACCTGAAAATGAAAGATGTACCGCCACCACATAATATTTCTCTGGTCTACCTTTTACTAATGATAAAATAATGTCACAACATTCCTTTTCATCCACAACTGTATTCATTTTCCCCATAGATTTGACTTTAATTTGACCCCAGATCATAACACTGCCCCCACAGGCTTGTACTGTTGACACTAGGCATGATGGGTAATCATTTAATCCACTTCTCTTCTCACCCTGATGCATCTGTCAGGGGACAATTTGAGTCACACATATGTAGAAGCAGTGTTGTACGAGTCAAATTATGTTAAAAGTACAGATACTTTAGTTTCAAGGCGTATCTTTCAAGCGACTAGAAATGATTTAGAGTCAATTTAGGTGCTTTTATGAAACTGGGTTTATATTGGTACGTGGCACTAGAAATGTAGACATATTTCCCCCCGAGGATGTACTTAAAGATAACCTCAGATAAATACAAAAATATAAATATTCTTGCTCTAAGCCATCCCAAATTTAATGATTTTTTAATAAAATATTAGGGCCAAAATTGTGACACAAAACATTACCTAGGTGTCACTGCATTTGATCTGGAAAACATGTCTTATATACTGCTATAAGTAAAGACACTGTGTTAACTTTGAGGATTCTAGTGGTTTTTCTAATCCAGAAATGTAGGTTTTTCATGAATCTCAGTCTCATTCCAGGTTTTGTGTGTAACTCATCGTGTCCAGTGGTGTTACATGCAGAACCTGCCCATTTAAACATAAATAAATCGCAAGTGATTTTGTAACAGCGGTCATTTTTGTGAAACACTCTACCTTGCATAATTAATTAAATTGTGAGAAAATAAAAAGATATCCGAAAAAATAGGAGCGCATAATTTTTGTGTCTTTTTTACTGTTTACATGCAGATTTTTGCATAAAATCATATAAAGAGAAAAATAGTTTCTCTTTTATCTCAGTAAGTATTCATTTTATAACAGATCTGAAGTGCTTCCAAACTACCTTCATAATATTACTCTACATCTGGTTTGAATTTTTAGCCTCTGTCCTATTTTCATGGACCAGTTTCATAGAAAAACCCATTTATTTATATGTCTACTTTTGGTTTCTTTCACAGCTGAGAGGCTATGCAGCTGACAAACATTGTGGTGTAAATCTGGGTGAAACTGAGCTTAGATTCAAGATTATGATTTGTCCCAGTGAGGTTCCGTAGTGAGTCATAAAAGATGGGCGGCAGATAAACGCTTCTGCACATGCACGACTCACATCGTCCCCAGACTGAAAATGTCCCTCGACAGCATCCATCGCTGTGGAACTGGGTTGATCTGGACTCATCAGACCACATGACCTTTTTCCACTGAAACACAGCCCAGTCTTTAGCTTTTTATATTAAACTGATAGTTGTTGAAGAAATGAGAAGTTGCAAATTACATCAGCTGGAATTAAATAACTCATTGTTACTAAATACATTAATCAGTGCAGTAATTATCCAGTGGAAGGATCTTTTTTTGACTGGGCAGTGCAAGACTATTTTCATTAACCCATAAGGATGCATTACTTTTCTGGCACTTTTCAAATAAATCTTTTTCTATATTTAACGGTCATTAAATAATTCGCAACATTTATTGTAAAATTATCTTCTGTATTTTGTGGGGTTTTTTTCAGTACAAATGAAGCATTTTCCTAATTTTAATACATTGATGTCATGTCAATGTTGATAAAAGCTCAGATTAAATAAATTGTATTTTGCTTTTTTCTTTTCTTCAGACATGACAGTTTTGACATGTCGTTTATAAATGACACATCAAAACATGCATTTGAACAAATAAAGGATATAATTGCATTAACTGAAGACAAAATTAGCGTCTTGATCCTTGGCTCAGATGAACGTTTATGGATATCATATGAAAAACAGTGAAAACTGAAGAAACTGAGTTGAAAAAGTGACTTTATCAGTAAAATATATCATTAACTGAACATAAACCCAGTGTCTCCATCCAATTTGAACTAATCCATATTCTGTAGGATCTGGTATATTAAAATTTCCTGATATTGTTGATATTTAAAAACAATGGAAATTATGTTCCGTGCTAAGAACAAAAGTCTCCCTGTTGGTATTAAAGTGAATTATAATTTAAGAGGGATGTTTGTGTTTGAAACATGTAACAAATGTTAAATATCGCTGTGTTTCTGTTATAAGTGTCAAATATAGAATCAATTACAAGATGACTTGAAAATCGTGTGGCTCATTGTCGAGTTTTAAAATAGCTTTAATTTGTCAAATTCTCAAGGGCTATAAAGTACAATAATCTCTGTGTGACTTAAGAAACTGAATATAGCGTAATTTACGTTAATGTTTTACTTCATGCAACTTCAAAAGATGGGAGTATAGGAGAAGCAGAAATAAGCCTCTGGCTTCGACTTCTTCCCTTTTTCAGTCACCAACTGTGTTAACTGTATGTTTTTATATGTGTATTTTGTACATAACTGAAATAAAAAAATATTCATCCATTCACTGCCATTGATTCAACTCCATGGGTTTTACTGGTGAATCAATGTTGTAGAAGATGGCGTGTTTCCATGGTAATGCCTCTGAACGTCCAAATGGGTCAAATCTGATGACCGTGAAAAGATGATAAACTGCATTTACACCAATTCTTTATATATATTGATAGGACTGATGGATCAGCCAGTGGATGGTTTAGGTTAAAGGTGGCTGTTTGGGTCTTTACGGGTTAAATACTGTTTCCTATGCACAGAATAAACTCAAACAAGTACAAGTGTTTCCTTTTCTTCCTACTCAACTATTAACCACCTCTCAAAGGTTTCTTTTCCATGAATAAATCACTTGGATTTATTCAATGGCTGTGCAAGACTTGAGGTTGAATCACTGCTGTGCATCTTGTGCAGAAGGTGAATGGATACTCGACAATAAACATGTGTTTTCTATTTACGTATTAAGCAAATATTACAGTCGAAGACCTCTATTGTTTCATGTCTAGATCCAAATGTTAAATTGGACATAAATGGTGCACTTGTGCCTTTTTGTGCCCTATGAATATGACTAAGCTAACACAGGCATGAAAATGATGGCAAATAATTAAAAAGTGTCCGTCTTGCTGGTGCGATTTGCCTGCAAGGCGCCAAACTGAGAAAAGCCAACTTTTTCAATCTAAAAAGAGGGCAGCGCTCTAATGCATTACAAATACAAATAGGTATCGACCCACTGAGAGGTAGAGAGAAGGAGGCAGGAGGGGGGGATGGGTGGATGATAAAGGTCACAGGAGATGTGTGCTGCATTCGCTTATACCTTTTGTTAAAGAGGCAAATATACTTTCCATACTTAACCACATTACTGGGGACCAGGAAGGATGGAGAGGGACTGGATGCCACGAGAAACACTTCTGTCTCTTAATGCTGACAAACTATTCCCCCAGCCCAAGGACAATCATTACCTGAGGGGAAAGAGGCAGCATGTGTGTTAGGGGAAGAGATGCTTACACTGGCGCTGATCTTGAAAGGGCCTGGCCGATCGATCGCATTAAGCTCCCTGCGAAAGAGAGAAATCAATATGTTTTTAAAGGCGAAGCAGGCTGCATGTAGTGTATGCGTGTGGGCTTCATTGATACTGCCAGACGCGTTCAGAGAGAAGCTGTTCCTGAAAAAGAACGATCACATTTCGAGGTCAAGCGGTTCCATTTCCAATACTTACCTACAAAATCAAGACACTTGTGAGAAATTTTGCATACGGCAAAAGTCTGTATGTGTATGGATTAAGAGTCACAGTTTGGGTTCCCATTATCACAGTAGAAAACTCAGCCGTGTTTGAGAAGCACAAATGACACACTGACAGGGAAAATCAATAGTTTTCAGATGGAGAAAGTTGTTAAGAAGCTGAGAGGTCTGCAGAGCTGCATCAGGACGAGCAAGAAGAAAGAAAAGAGCCAAATGACCCGTGACTCTCTTAGAAAATTAATTGCTTGTTTAAAGATATTGTAATGCAATCAGTCTCACAGCTAACGACGGTAATAGCCTACAGAGGTTCAGCACAAGAAGATGAAGTGGGAAGGAGGTCAAAAGAGTGAGAAAGACAGACCGAAAGGAAACAAAGATAGAGAAGGCAATTCAATTTCCATCACTCGTCAAACAATGCTAATCAATACCAGACACCCACTCTTCAACAGTTTCTCCTCCTCTC
>JAPSES010000228.1:4374868-4386425 GCA_029822895.1 Maxillicosta whitleyi
AGAAAATTATTGTGCTCTCAGGTCGACTCCAGGTACAGTTTTGTTTTTTTTTTATCTTAATCTTTGTCTCGGTGTGAAAAATGCTAAGTTGCTTTCCTTTTTATTTGGGTAAAACTTATTGTTCTCCTTAGATTTCTAAAGGTTTTGTTAATGTTAAATATAATTTTAGATGTCTCTGCTGGGAAAGTTTGACAATGACGGTTAAAAATGCTTGAATTTGAAAAAATGGTTCTGAATCCTGCCTAATAAACATCTTAGTTGTATTTCATCACTTGGTGCAAGTTAGTACTTCTTTTATTATTTTGTTTTGGGAGTGTTTGTCCTTGTTCCGAGCCCTGAACCATCCACGTTTCATGAAAGGGAGTGTTGCAGTATTTGCGTAATCCTGCTGAGAAACACAGGGCACAAAACCAGACTGAGATACCAGGGTGTACAAAATGAACCTGAACCAACAGGAGGCCTAAACAGTTTTCCCTCTTATCTTTTTGTTTTTACAGACACCATGAAAAGAGAGGTGAAGGCTGGAGTGAACTTCCTCAAACGCTTGGCTGTGGCACGAGGAAAGCTTGATGAAACCAAAGCAGAACTGTTTGCTGAGAAGCTACAGAAAGTGTTGTGTGATAAATATGAAGACCACTGGTACCCCGACTGCCCCAGCAAAGGACAGGCATTCAGGTAATAACTAATGGAAAATCCATAAATCCACATGTCAAATCTCGTTTTTATTCCTATACTTGGCTGCGACCATCAGCTGCTGACATGACGTAAAATAACAATGAACTTATGATGTTTAAATCCTCACAGATGCATCCGGATAAATAAAGGGACACCATTTGATGATGTGGTGCTGAAAGCATGTGAGGAGAGTGAGCTCACACTCAGCCAGCTAGGGCTTCCATCTGAGGTTACACTGTGGATTGACCCGCTGGAGGTGTGCGTGAGGTGAGTCATTAGCTAGTTTGTGAGGCGAAGTCAAAGAATGACACAGACGCTCACGTTTCTATAACAACAGACAGTTCTCAGTCTTGCCGAGAAGTGTGAATGAGTCATTGCCATGATGCAAAGCCATGAATACAAATATGTAGGATGATGATGACTGGTCTTTGTGTGAACAAGAATGAACACGCTCCCTTTTTACAGATCTGGAGAGAACGGGAGGCCCTTCACAATAGCCAGTTTCACAGAGGAAGATGAAGATGTGAAGAGAGACCAGGATGACTCCTTGACAAACGTAGAGACGTCAGATTATCACTCTGCTACCTCGTCGGACTGTGGTTCAGCTGCGTCCAGCGACACCGAGGAGGAGGCTAAAGATAGTGAGGTGGAGGGAGAGCAGGAAAAAGAAGAGAAGGATGTGGTCAAGAAGGACACGGCAGAAGGAGACGCCTACACGATAGCAATGGTGCCCAGGATACGAAAGAGATACGGAGATGCACCAAATAAAGTCAAATACGTCAGAAATACGGTAATTATTTTTGTACTAAGGGCCATCTGTTTCTATCTTTCAAGTAAATTAGTGTACAGATGTAGTGTTGGCGTCACATGTCCCAGTGCAGCCTGTTGATTATTTATTTATTTATTTTAGTTATTGTGTTCTAAAATCTTCAAGCTATGAAAAATGTTGTGTTTTTGTTTTCAGCTTTGTGACAATGCTTATTGAATATTCCATCAAGGACAAATCTCCAGATATACACAGCTCAAAGTTATAGTCAAAGTTAATGAACTAACAAATCATTAGATAGACTTAGGATGGTTGAATAGTTAATTTAAGAACCCAGCAGTATACATAACATATTACAAGTGCAGCTCTTATGTGTGTCTACTGTGTAAAAACAAATCCATGGTCGTTATTCTGCTTGTTATGACTGAGCATCGGCTGGAAAGACTTTCCCAAGTGATAAACTTTTGGTTTTTTATGTCCTAGATAGGAGAGTACCACCAGTTCTTCCTCAATGTTCTCGGAAAGTCTGTGCTGTCTGTGCTAATCTGGACTGTATTTTTCTCTGCTCAGCTCCCTGCCAGTCTCCAGTACTTCTACCACCCAGCATCAGTTTGGCCCCAGTACAAGAAGGCTGCTCCAGTGTTCCTCACCACAGTGTGCGCACCTCCGCCACCACCGCCTCCACCCCAGCAAGTATTTGGCTACTACATCTTACCACAGCCATCTCCACAGTTCATCATGCCTCAGGCCACTCTGCAGCCGTGGGGCACAGTGAAGAGTTAAACCCCCCCGAGACACTGTGACGCGAAGGTGGTCAGGGTATTATAAGCTCATCTGAGCCATATCTCTACTTTCAGTTACACTTGGGCCAAGAAACCTGTTTTTTTTTTTTTCAGCTGTACAGCTCAGTTATTCCTTGCACAATCTGTATTAATTCCTCTTTTTTTTTTTTTTTTTTTTAATTTATATTGACTTAGAATTGATGCATTGTACTCTGTGCAGACACACCACTGAATGAAATCTATCAGAGCTGCACTGATACTTTTCCTGTTCTGCACAAATCAATCACTAGGTGCTTGGACTAACTCAGGAACTTTCAGCAATACGCTTAATGCCAAATTACTCTTTCAGGTTGTTCTCAGTTCTCTTATTTGCTGCCAAACGGCGGCCTTCTGTCAATACATCAGTGAATTATTGTAAAGTATGATTCAGGTTATTAATCTGTAATAGTTAGATTGACTGTCTGTATATTATAAAGAATATTTTTTACCTAACTGCTTGTAAAAAGTAAAGAACTTGTATAGCACAGACTGATGCACTCTTTCTAATCTTGTGGTCTTTTTTTTTGTAATTTATTTGGCAGCCAGTGGATGGCACTATACTCACAGCTAATCCATGAAATTGTATATATATTTTTTTATAAACACTGAGTGCTGTATGTTGTGTGTTGAATTGCTGTACCTGTTTTATGGCCTACTTAATGCTGTTTTTAATTTTTAGAGGTTTTTTTTTTTTTACTGTAAATCTGTGTGAATCTGCTACATGTTTATGCATTTAGAATTCAAGCACATTCCACTCACTGATTTGAAATGTGATTTATTTAAGTAATTTCATTCATATTTATCTGCGGAAAATACAACTCGTGACCATGAAGATGATCTGTGTGGACCTTTGGCTCTTAACTTTTGCATTATATGTTAATGTTGCAGATAATTAACTCAGCTCTAACCTACACTTTTAAGCTGTTTCCTTTGCATTTTTATTTAAACCACAACGTTTTATTTGTATGTATTTGGTTGTGTGTAAAATGTTTCTAATAAACATGTTTTGAGTTGACTTTAAGCACCTGTCAGTCATTGCTCTTTACGAAGGCTCTATTTTTAATGATGTATTCAGAGGCGTAATGACTGTTCACCATCGTCAGCAGGATGCTCCAGAGGAAGGGCTCCTGCGTCACGATGCTATTCCTCTATTAACAGACCCGGTAAAAACAGACAGGAGGTAGTTTGAGTCTCACAGTGAGCGTATGAGGGGGATTACCTGTTGAATTTTCAGGGAATCAACATCCTGGCGAGAGAAACGGGCAAAAACGAGAGAATAAGCATGAAGTAATAAGGGTATAATGCATCCATTTTGTGTCAGCTAATGAACCAAGCTCACTGTGAATTTCATTGTAATACTGAGTTTGCCTTTCCACCATTGTGATCACATATCACCCATTAGTTCTCAACCTACTAGTTAAGCACAAAGCTGCATGCTTAAATCCACACAAACACAATAGTAACATCAAGTTAGAAATAAGGATAGAGCAATGATTCTGATTAAAAAATAAAAAACAAATAATACTAGGCACAAAAACCCACCCCCTACACATATTCTAACTTATTTTGTCATCGATCCAGCTGATGTCATCATGTCTATGTGTGTGCTGATGTCAGCATATCAACTCCCAATATATAAGTGATAAGTAAATTGAAACAAAATAGATGTTTTTATAGACATTTTAAATTCTTGGTTAAATTCTAACTTAGTTACTAGGCTACTTTTCCCAAAATGTAACCAAATCTATTATGGGTCACTGGAAATCTATAAATCCAATTTGGTATGAGTTCAATCAATAGTTTTGGTGCTACAGACCCCCCCTTTATGTCTGAAGAAGTGTTCTAAAAAATAAATGGTTGGTTTATTATTATTATTTTTACTAACATGTCTAGATCATGTAGTTTTTATGTTGTACTGTATTTGTCCAGCAGTCACTGCCAAAGTGTTTTGGCCATAGAAACATGGTTGTAAGGCTATTGTTTTCCAAAATTACTAATATGTCCCAAAATATTGTTCCTATCAACTTACCATTTTCACTAGTCACACACACACCACTTGTATTTTATAATATAGATGGGGGAAACATTTTTTTTTTTTTTTTTAATTCATAAGAAATTTGAACTTTGATCAACTTTTGACAAAATGTAATTGACTCTATTTTGGGTCATTGACAATATAAACCCAATTTCGTATGAATTCAACCAATAGTTTTGCTGCTAAAGTGTTAACAAAACAAACAAACAAACAAACCGAGCCTAAAACAATACCCCTTTGGACGTCAGGATAAAAAGGGGAAGATTAAGACAAAAAAATCATGACTCAAATGCAATGTTGAGAAAACCTTGACCATTGTTTTGACAACAGCCCAGATTATGTTATCCTTCAACCACTAGAGGTCACTAGGTAGCCAATGTTGCAAACCACCAAAGTAGGCACTGTAATAATAATAATAATAATAATAATAATAAAAACAATAATAACGACAACAACTAATAATCAGAAAATAAATGCATACACGTAATTCAACTATCTAGTGAGTCATTTTATTCAGAAAATCACGGCACCTCAAAGGATAACGGGCCAACTTTGGTATTGCAAAATGATCTCGGCTTTTCTGTCCAGACATTGTCAAATCGAAATAAATAAAGGCAAATATAACGTCGTGGGTCGACGTTGAGCTGATGTGAACAAACTTCCTGCGCTTCAGTGCACATACACATAGTAAATCCTTGAGCATCACGCACAAGGCGAGCGCATACACACACCCACCACTGAAAGATTTCATGTACGGCGGACTGACGCACGGTCCTAAAATAATAACACATGCAAATAAATGGATACAGCCTAGAGTATTGGACAAGTATGCAAATGGCATCAGTGCGCGTAACCACGCCGCCGCGTCGCAGGGTAGGAGTGGTAAGGTGAGGGTGTGTAGGCCAAGTGTTTTCTTAAACCCGCTATTTCGATGAGCGACAAACGACAGACGGGCCTGGTACACGGTGCGCCCATCGGACTATGCCATACCCAACACCAGAGAGACGCAACGGGGAGACCGGACAAACAGAGGACGGAGCAGCGGAGAGCGACGACGCAGGGAGCGGGTCCGGGGGCCGTTTTGTGTGCGCTCTGGAGATGGAGATGACAAACCACAGCATGCACGGACACTCCAGAGTGGACTGTGTCAATCGCGATGGTTTGATCAACCGAACCAGCGGGGATTCGGAGGTAACTGTGCCCCTGTCTCCTCCCGGGAAACGGACAACTCCAATAGAAGGAGACGACCTGTACAGACTGCGAGACCGAAAGTTTTTATTAGAGGCTAAAAAGCGCCTGTGCGCGTTAGCTCTGGGCACTGCTCTGTTCGGGATACTGCTCATGATTATCCACGCAGAGATGTGTCCCATCTTTTATGATCCGGTAAGTCTTCAAAGTTCTCATGTGTGGTGACCAAGAAACTGTTAATACTGCAGACTATATGCAATGGAAACACATATAGGCACGGGGTGGGGTTGTTTATTATAAGTGACACTTGATCTGAATACTATCATGCCTCTTACCTCTACATCAGATCCATTACTTGTGTTTACACTTTTCATTTCTCGTTGATCTTGCAGGTCATACCACTAACCTGTCATAGATCTCAGCTCTGTCCAAACCCACTCTCTCACCTGGTAAAGACTTTTCTTGTCTTTCATTTGTTGTTGTCATCATCCTTCAGTAATTAAACAATAATAATAACAATCATCATCATAATAATCATAATCATAATAATAAACACAAAGGAAACAAAAGAAGTTCATCCTCAGCATCTTTCAGTGTTACTGAAGCAGAACCATCCTGCTGATTTTGTTGCAGCATCTAAACTTGTCTGCACTGTTGCATCAGACAACTGATGCATCAAGTCTTAATTAAACAATGTCTTTTTAGCAGCAGATTTCTTGACTTAATATCCTATAATTGGTCCAGATAATCACATTCTATCACATTCATATTTGTTGTCATAAGGGTTTCTTGATTTGCAGACATCCCAGGCCCCATGGAGCACAACAGCAGGGGTCTGCACCTGGGCTGTGAACCCCCCTGACCTGCTGATTAGTTAGTCCGTTTCCAGACACACTATTTGGTAGCACGGCCTCATGACATTAACATGCAGATCTCAGTGGATAACAATGCCAGGCCACACAATCAACAAATTATTAACTCCCCCTGACTTCCTACAGCACACGCCGGTTCCACATGTGGAAAAAAGTTCTCATGCATACCGCAAAACATCAGACCACCTCCATGCTGTACAGTCAGTGATTGATTACAGTGTCAGGGCCCAACGTTTTTTAGCTCACATTTTTTTTTTTTTTTCGGGAAACTTATGGAAATGTTCCCAACTTTCAAAATGCTCGATCTGTTCCCAGAGAGCTCAATTTGAAGAAACGCGGTTGTAAAATTAACAGCACTGACACAAAACTGACATTACCATTCCAGTTTACAAAAAAACCAACCAAGAACAGGTGTTTTCTGTCTGTACCTTACAACAGCCGTCTGCTTTGGCACTGTGGAAATCCTGATGCACTGGAAAACTGTTCTCTGCTGTAGTTAAAGTAATTATTTTGGAGAACCTTTGTGATTGAACCATAGCCTGCATATCCATCATCAACATCTTTAAACTTCGTGTGATGCTCGGTCGTTCAAGTGAAATTCAACTTCCTCCTTGTTGTGGATTGACATGACTCAGTCACAGAGGAAAAGTCTTAACGTTTAATATCTTTGCAGCATAGTGAACCCTTTTTACTTTCTGAGCATGCTCCAGAATAATCTAATTGAAGCTATCGCCAGCCTACACAGTTATATTTCAGCATACCTTTTCATGGTTATACAGGAAAACAGGGCTATTTATGGAACATTTTTCCACATTTCACCTCTTTCCCTACAGCTAGATTACGCACAGTACTTCGGGCTATCTTTCCACATCATTTAGTGTATAATTAGAGTGTTTGCATGTGCCGTCTAAAAGTCTATGTATTGGGTTAGATTTACTTAAGCCACTATACACACTTTGGTCTGGACGCAACACTCTGTCCTCTTTTTTCTGCTGCTCCTGGACAACTTTCCAACATCCTCATAGTAGCAAATAGTAACACAGAGGGAACTTTCTGTACTGTGATATGTTATTAAACCTATAAACCCACAAGACACTACATTTAAATATTCTGCATGTATATGCCTTTACTCTGTTTTACAAATGGGGTCAATGGTGCTATTGATTGGCTCTTTTAAACAGTAGATTTGTACATTGCAGAAGGATTATATAAGAAATAAATGATGATGGCTCATGCTCATTATTGCAAATTTAGTCATTTTTTTTATTGTCAGTGGGATCAGAAAACAGAATATATCAGCCCTTGGGTTCACTGACAGTACCTGTTAATTATCAGCCACTTATTGATTGGATTGTGCTTTGTTTACAAGAAGAAACTTGCTCAATCTCATCTGATTTAGTAATTCAGTAATCAGGATCTAAGCTTTTTTCTGTGTTTTTTTTTTTTTTTTGTAATGACAGGCTCAAGGCTGGCATGAAAAGTTAATAATTCTATAAGGACCAAATGTAAAACATGATAAACAGGGTGCACTGTTCAGCCACACCTGTCCCCTATAGTACCGACCCAATGCCAGGTGGGGCTTGTTAAACATCAGAAGGGGATTGATTGTCTTTGTCATCAGCCAGCGAAGTGATAAAAAATGTCTGATATGGTGTTTGACCAGCGTACCACCTTAGTTTTATTGTAATATTTTCCAAATATTTATACGGCGTAGGTGTCTGTAGCGCTCGGCCCTCGCCAGGTGACTTCACACCCACATCAGCATGTGCAGTTTCTGGATTTAAGCCTAGTCATAGTTTTACTACCTGCGGTGCCTCCTTTCTTTTCCTGTCCTTAATTTAATGACAGGATACCTCTGCTTTTATGGCTGACCCATAGCTCAAGAATCTACATGAAAGCTATGAAACCAAACAGGCTAATGAACCAAATTAGAAAACCAAAGTCAGATGCATGCGTTAGCGCTTTGGCTAGTATTTATTTATTACAGTGCTCACAAACCAGACCACTCTTCTTTTCATTGGATTATAAGTTTGATTTTGAAATTTCTTTGCTATTACTTGGGTGGCCTGTACTGGAGATGGTAGGTTGTTGTCTGTCCAAGACTATGAGAAACAGTCCATAGTAAGGTTAACCCAAATTAGGCTCACAGGCCTTGAAATTACTGTTTCCAACAGGAAAACATTACAAAAACAATTTTAGAAACCCGGCAAGAAACATGTTGTTCAACTTTCTGTTGTGGAATCTGGTGAAATGTTGAGCTTTTGTGGGGTCTTCTAATTAGCCCTGGACAAAATACAGAGATGATGTGGATGCTACGGGAGAAACTGTGGAAAACGAAGTACCTTGCCAATGAACGTCACACCATACCACCTACACGCTCAAGTTTCCTCAAGTTTGAAAGTTTGTAATTATCTTTTTAACTGCTAACCACATTAAACTGCATGTCCATTTTAAAAACTTCCACTGACGTTGCATCAGCTGTGTTTCGATGCATGAACCTGAGGTAAAGCCTCTGTTACCTGCAGAGAACACACTGCTAAGACCTATATGTACATATGTGTTTTCCTGGTTGTGAAAAATATGAGATAATTAAAAAACTATGTGCGTAAATGTGCCTCCAGCTGTCACCAGGAATGGAAGCTATTTAATTACAAGCACTCTTGTTACTATAATTGAGTGGCTTTTTATGTACTTTTTTTGAGTACATTACAGAATGAGCCATTACACTTTCATTAGGCCTAAGAACCGTAAAGTTTTGATGAAGCTACTATTTGAGATGCAGGAATTGCAGAGTAGCTTACAGTTATGTTGTAATGCAGTCAGCAGGATATTCTATTTAGGTTTACTTTAAAACACCTGGTGGAAGGAACATCTGGATTCAGATAGAGGTTTTGACATTGAGCAACATGCATGGTCAAAATACTGTGCACTTTTGTATAATGGCCTCATATTTTAGGTTGGTCTACCTGTCAGTCAGATTTTGTGAATGTGATATTTGTATTTTTTTGTTTATAAAGTGCCAATGCATATTAATGAATATACAGCTAAGGCTAATTTCCATCTTCAGTCTCTTGGCAGACCAAAGCCAGTACTGACAGGAGGATCTGTTGAATTTTTACATTTCAGTTTGACATACATATTCCTTTAGACTCATAGATGGTCTGATTAAATTTTTATGATTACTACGATCACTGTGATTTAATTTCTAACTATTTCTTTAATTTCTAACACAAAAATTTTCATTATGATAAAATTACTGTACACATGATTATGTGATAGTTGAATGTAATGATTTGATGACATTTTATATATAAAATGTCAAAGGCCAACTTGTTTGTAATATAATAGTTTGCAAAAGCACTTATCTGAACATGATTTAATGAGATCAGAATAGACTGTAATTGAAGTCATGTTTACTGCCTGAAATTATTCTTTGTAATCGTATGCTCGTCATTAATTTTATTATATGTAATCATATACAGTGGCAAGAAAAAGTATGTGAATTCTTTGGAATTACCTACATTTCTGCATAAATTGGTCATAAAATGTGATCTCATCTTCATCTCAAGTCACAAGAATAGACAAACACAGTCTGCTTAAACTAATACTAATAAAGTTTTCATGTTTTTATTGAACAGAATTTGTAAACATTGACAGTACGGGGTGGAAAACGTATGTGAACCCCTGGGTTAGAGCTGACATGATGGATAGCACTGTCACTTCCCAGCCTGAAGGTCGCTGGTTCCAGACACCTTGACGGCAATGACGAGGTATGCAAAGAAATGGCCTTTAGTTCTCCTGCAAAATGTCTTAATAAACTTGGGAATTCGTTTTATTTTATCAATCAAAACAATCTGTCCAGGACCCCCAAAGTCTGACACTCCCTCCACCATATTTCACAGTTGGAATGAGGTTTTACACACAATGAAATGGTGTTGAATAACATGTGAAAGGATGAAAATGCATACAAAAAGCACCGTAAATGCTATGAGAACTGACATAACATACAATGTGATTTTTTGAGATCAGTCTGGTTGACAAATGTAGAATACGTAAAACACTGAATAAGAATGGAGTTCATGGACACCACAGAGGACACCGCTGTTGTCCAAAAAGAAAAACAAACATTGTGTGTTTGTAAAAAGAGCACTTGGATGTCCAAGACACTATTGGCAAAATCTTCTGTGGACAAATGAAACCAAAGTTCAGTTGTTTAGAATGAACACACAACGTGTGTAAAAAACAAGGCCCAACACACCAATATTAAAACCCCATCCCAACTGGGAAGTATGGTGGAGGGGGCATCATGGTTCGGGGGTACTTCAGTACCTCAAGGCCTGGTCAGATTGTTTTCATCAACGAAAAAAAAAATCCCAAGTTTATCAAGACATTTTCCTGGAGAAGTCAAGGTCATCTGTCCACCAGTTGAAGGTTGAAACAGAGGATGGGTGATGCAACAGGACAATGACCCAAACCACAGACGTAAGTCAACAACAAAATGGCTTCCACAGAAGACAATACGCCTTCTGGAGTGGCCCTGTCCGAGTCCTGACCTCAACCTGATTCACACCAGACATCCTAAGAACACTGCTGAACTGAAACAGTTTTGTAAAGGGGAATTATCCACAATTCCTTCTGACTGTTCAGGTCTGATACAGCAAATATTTGGTTGTACTGCCAAAAGGAGGGTCAACCAGTTCTTAAATCCAAGGGTTCACTTACTTTTTACACCCTGTTTACATGTTATATTGGATTATATTGGACAAAACAAAAAAAAACAACCCATACACTTGTGAGGTATTAGTTTAAGCAGACAGTTTGTTTATTCTTGTGACTTAGATAAAGATCAGATCACAGTTTATGATCAATTTATGCACAAATGTAGGTAATTCCAAAGGGTTCACATGCTATTTCTTGCAACTCCGTGTTGCTCTGAAACATATATGGCAGTAATTTTAGTTAATTAAAAATGTAATCTTATCCTCTATAATGGTGCAGGCCTGCAATGAAAAATTATTATTATTTTAATATTTCTGTATCTATTGTCTGTTCCAATTCAATGACAAGTATTTAACCTGTAAATCGGCTAAATTATGTTATACTCAATACTAGAAAAGCAGTCTGAGAGCGCAGACCTCTGCCAAGTGCAACATCCCACCCCACCACCATAAATATTAGTCCCTCATTTATTTGGACAGCA
>JAPSES010000228.1:4391736-4405068 GCA_029822895.1 Maxillicosta whitleyi
GGACCAGTTTCATAGAAGCCCCCATATAGAAGATACTACACATGTGTTGTTTTTTGTAGAATAATTTGGTTTCAGTAACAGTGTGCAGGTGCAATGAAGCCAGACACTGTACTGTTCAAAATGTCCATTAAAACATTAATTTAATTTCTTCAAGGTCTTTGGCTCTTTCTGGTCTCTTATCAGGAAATTACTTTGCCAACATAGCAGTAGGTACTTTAACATAAAAGATACGTAATCTTTAGTCGATAAGCACAAAGAATGAAGGTGTGTTATCTCAGTTACATTGTATTCGTTCTGTAGTAAACCATATCACATTTCTCTGTGTGGAAAACCAACATGATGACGCTCAAATACAAAATGTTCAACATGTTCTTTAGCTGATTTAATTTTCATTTCACGTTACATCAGTCTTCTACAATTCGCAGTTTTTCGCACTGTTATTTTTAATTCAAATTCTTTTCTTTGTCATTATTCCACTGTGTCCCAAATATGTTCTTGTTCATAGTTTTTTGTTTTATTACATTATCTTCTGTTTCCTTTTTTCTCCACTTTTGTGTTACATCTCTCTCTCTTTTTTTCTCCAACAAGTCTCTCTCTCTATTTTTATTTTAATGTTCTCCATTTCCTTCTGTTTCTTGTCTCTGATGTGCCATTTGTATTCCAGTGAAATCTGCTTTTCCAGCAGTTATCTTGTACATATTGGGCATTATTTGAACTTCTGCACACTCTAGTGGTGCTGACAGACCTAAGTGCCTTCATTCCCTGGTGTGTGTGTGTGGTTTGGATCCCTGTTAAGTGAATGAACAGTGACCAGGTGCCATCCCATAATACTGTTACAATATACAGGCAGTGTATATTGATGCTGGGGGATGCTGAAGTTATTCATTTTATTTTGTTAGTTGTTATATGTTAAATTAATGTGTTTCTTTTATGTTTAGTTCCATTAAGTGAGTCAGACTATTTAATTTGAGGGTTTTTTTTTGTTTGTTTGGTTTTTTTTTTTACCATTGATTCATTACATGGAGGAAACTGAAGGCACCTCAGCCCTTGATAGGTCTCTTGGTTTATTGTATTAGTAGTTTAATTAATCTAATTAAATACACTTTCCCTTCTGTCACCATGTTATAGTTGATGTAATAGATAATGTAATGTGTTTTTTTTTCTTTTACTATCTACATATGAGATTTGTACAATATGATAAAGGAGTAGCAAGATTAGGACCAACCTAAAGGGATAGTTTACAGTATAAAATAAAAGAATAAAAGATGTGAAATACTTTGGATTAGACATTAGGAGGTAGAGTCCAGTAAGGTAAACATTAAGTCAATGAGAGTAAGGAGTGTTGTTTGAGTAGGCGACAGACTTTGTTTCGCTGCCTTACCTCTGACGCTTTAATATCTGGTACGAGGAGATAAGAGTCACCGCCGAGGTGCTGGATGTGGGTTTAGACACCTCTTTGTGACAGAGTGGAAAACAATCTTTTCCATCTCCCTTTCTCCATCTCCCTTGTTTTTATAAGCTTCCCCCTTTATAATGGAAAACTTTCCACCCCATCCATTTTTAGGTGGTTTATTGCCTTTGGCACAGCTACAACAGGAGAATGTGCCAACCTGTGCCCATGATTTGGAAAAAAAAAAAAAAAATCCAACTTCCATCATAACAGTTGTACGATCCAATGACTGGAGTGATGCTCACACCTGTAATACGACTGAACGCCTCTGTGGTCGCATGAGCTCCACTCCAGTCAGAACTCCATTTGCAGCTGTGTTCAGGGGTTGACAACATTGTTTGCATGTCATTAGCATGTGTGGATGGATCCGGGGAAAGGGTGCCTACCTCCCACATCACAAATGGTGTATTGATTGATATGTTGTGACTGGTTTGGTGTTAAGAATAAATACTGGGTATACTGTACTGTACGTCTTATTCAACAGCCTGGTTATCCTCACACTGATTTCTTTTTTCCCCCCCTCTTATATTAATGCAAACTAAAGCGGAACACAGGTAAATACCTATATTCCATTAATGTTTGGTGGGAAAAGGGTAGGCCCAATGTGTTATTTGAGTGTTTCTCCAGTTGTGTGTGTGTGTCTGTATGTCATTTGTATCTGCTGAATATTAACCATGATTCTGTACTTCCCTGTCCAGCAATAGCAGAAAGTTATTCTCAGAGGAAACCCGCACTATTATAGCAGAGGCCCGTGTTTAACCATTGAACTCTCAGTATAAATATAACTCTTGATTTATTGGACGAAACCATATGAGGTAATGATCAACATTCAGTTTTCAGAATAAGAGCTTTCCCTTGAGGGGTAGAAAAAGACATAATGTTGAGGATGAAGACCGACTTAAAACTTTTTACAACTCATATCAGTTTATGCCTTTAAAATATTAAGGATAAACATTTAATTTTTTTTTACGGTTAAACAACTGTTGGAGAATCAAATATGGTGAATCGGAATTTGGGAAACAAGGCAAAAAATGGTAAATATATAAAGGTATGCTGCAATCATCTGAACTGGTGTGTGTATGTGTGTTCAGGGTGTAGCCTGCACTGCCATGTTGGTTGCAGTTGTTACTAAGAAGCTGGCATTAAACAAAGGAGAGAAACATGTGCACTTCTTCATGCTGGATATCCAGATCTCTAAAAGGGTAAGTGCAATACGTCGTTTTGGTTTATTATCACCATCCATAAGATTGAATGTGTGTTTGTGATTTCACATGTTTTTCCCCATTTACAACAGTCCTACCTCTGTCGTGTGTGTGTGTGTGTGTGTGTGTGCGTGTGTGTGTGCGTGCGTGCATGCGTGTGCTGCTGTGTTTTTGATTTTCTAATGTGCCTTTCCTACATTTCGTGCATCTATTTCTGTCCTATTCATTTAATGGCTCGAAGCTTATTTAGGTTTGGTAATCCATCAGAATAAACACCATGTCGGCGTTTATCATGGTCAAAGTTACCGGGATATTGTGCGAGTAAGAAAACCAAAAAAATCTGCACAGCATTATCAGACAACAATGACAACAAACACACTTTGGTATGTTTTTATAAATGGTCAGCAGTTATGTAAAATATGTTGTTTGTATTAAATGAGCCAAAATTCTGGAATGTCTTTCAAGAGAAAAACTAACTTCAAGCTGAATTTTGAAATAGAAAAACAAGAAAAACAGTCTTTGCATGAAAATGTTAATAATTTAATGGCTTACATAAAAAGGATTTTTTTTTAATGCATAAATCATCATAGAATGTCAAAAGGTATAACATTACAAATTACTCCACTTATGTTTGACGGAAAACTTTTTAAGATGGAGGTTGTGACAATTTGATGCTCTTTTCAATCTGATAATTACTTGCAAGATTGTACTTATCAGCAGATGCAGGTATGACTCCAAAATGTCATGACGTTCTGTGACACAAGCATGTTTTAGTTTTGCAGAGTTTTTATAATTACTCTTTCCTTAAATAAAAGACTTAAGAGCACATCAGTGTGGGAAAAGAGGAGGGAGATCAGGCCTGCCAATCTCTTTATAGCTTTTGCAGAGGAAATAATCTTATCTCTGACAGGAAAGAAACTTGTGTCAGTTCAGGACGGCAAAGTGATAGGCAGGAAGCGCGCTGAGCTGACGTTTGCGTGGATGTGACTTGCAGAGGAGTTTTTCTGTTTGTAGCCTTGGGCGGGATTCGAGTGTTTGCTTAGTGATGACGGGAAAAGGACGTGTATGATAAATAAAATCTTATAAAGATACGGTAAAAAAAGCAAGTAAAATGTCTTCAATAACAGAAATCAGTAAAAACCAATAAACCACTATGAGTCTTGGTTTAAAATGTATAGTTTATTCCCCCTGTTAGACATTCACCAAAAGTGTAAGGCAGTGTCCAAGTGCAGTAGGTGCTCTGTTTTGGAGGATACAACCATTTCCTTTCTCCTGGTGGCTGCATCCTGTCACTAGGTGCATCTTTATGCCTTGCTTGTGGTTGTTTTGGTCTGTGTGTGTGTGTGTGTGTGTGTGTGTGTGTGTGTGTGTGTGTGTGTGTGTGTGTGTGCGTGCATCCTTCTGAGCATTCTGGTATAGTCCAGATTTACACTGATGTGAACAAGGGAAGACATCTGGATGCAGACACTGACAGCCTCTATTAATAACCCTCACAACAGGGCCAGACTGACATCATCACAGGACAGTTACAGTGATTCGGCAGGAAGACAAACAGACATGAATAGAATCAAAGAGAAAAGTGCAAAATGGTGATTTCAGAGAAACACTGTCGCATCTAAACCAAAAAAACAGGTTGTTTTTGCCTGAAAATAAGAGCTTCATACTTCTGTTTTTATCTGAAATCTGCATCATAGAGCTAAATGTTCAAACAGGAAAGACTTTCTGGATTTAATCAGTAAGTCTAGATGGCTCGAGTTTTTACTTCCTGTACTGAAATAATTGATTGAAGAACAAGATTCTGTTCGGAAAAAAAGTAATTGCTTTTGTAATTTGGTCATTTAAGCTTTATTTATCCACATGGTCTTATCGCTCCTTGAATCCACAATGTTTTTATTTTTCACTGTTTTTTTTCTTTTCACCAGATCCGCCATGCTGCTGCTAATGTGCTTAGGGAATGCTGGCTCCTGCACCGCACAAACCTGACAAAGGGCAACCGCGGTGAGCACCGAAGACACCAGCGATGCCTTCTGGAAGCCATCAGAGTGTGAGTTACTGTATCCCAAACGATACCTTCAGGCTGGGTGTCTGTGTATTCGTGTCTGGGTGAAGGATATAGCGTGGGGAGGTGGTGTGTGTGCCTTCCATGTGTATTTTACGGGTCATTAAGTCAGTGTCAACATGCCCAACCACAGAGTCACATTTTTAAAAGCTAATTTAGATTACTAATTAGATTTGTTTGTCTCTTTTATGTGGGCAGGGCATGTGTGCAAAGGAGTCCACCCTTTTATTACAGAGAACGGAGCAAACGTGAAACCTTTTTTTATACTGCTTATAAATTTTAACACACAACACACCGCACATCTTTTTGTAGGATACAAACCACCCATCAAGAAAAAGAACACAAAGGCATTACAGTGAGGGACTGAGCTGTAACTCGTCGGTATTGAAAAAATACAGACGAGATGGAAAACATTGGTGTTGTTTCTTTTTGTCCGACATCCTCTTCTAAGAACAAGTGGATTGCACAAGACAGGAAGTCCTGAAGTGTGGATGTATGGGTTCATTATCCCGGTACATGGGTTACTGGTGTGTGAATGTGTGAATGGGTGGAAGGATTGTACTTCCTGCTTATCTACTATAAATACACACACATATACACTGTGGAAAATGAAGGCAGGAGGCAGCTCCACACCTTGGGATTCTGAACAGCAGGCCATAATGAGACCATCACTGCATCACTCCCGATGCTTTCGAAGCGGTTGCTATGTTGGTTTCCATACTTTTTTTCTGGTTTTATCCAACTGTAACACTAAATTTAGCCCTTTCCACCTACTGTCAAAAACCTCCTAGCAATGTTTTATAGCTGCTCCGCATACACAGCATGACTCCTGCCTGTTGAGTAGTGGAATATTCAGATGTCAGCATATTCCTCTACAAATCAGGGATCTGTATTGTGCCAGGACTGAAAATAGGACACTCCATCTCTATATTTTAACACACAAACATTTAGAGTCAAGTTATTTAAACATATTAACATTATACTAGTTTGTTTTGGTGTTATGTTTACACTTGTATCGCAGTGGAAGAATGTCGTTTAGTTTGGAATGAATGAAATGAAAACTGAAATATGTGTTTTCTGGACAGATTTCGGCAATTACGGCTCAAACAAAGAAAGCTGAGAGATTATGCCAGTGAGATGGTGGACTTCCCAAAGGTAATATTCAGTGGATGAAGTTGGATTTTCTTTGTTACACTGGGTAACACAGATCACACTAAAACACTCATTGCTTCCAAAGACTATCATCCAGTACTTGACAGTTTATCACTAGGTGTTTAGACACACTAAACGCTTGTTAAATCTCCATAAAATGTCTCAGGATTCATTTGTGTGAGGACTTAAACCTACAAATATTTTCCAAGTGGAATAAACCCAAGATAAAGACATTATCTAATGAGATTTGTGCATTTTCTTATGGAAAACAAACACTTTTTTTTTCCCAGATTGCTAATACAGCATCTTTCTAATAAACAGTAAACTGTGTTACAGTCATTTTGCAATAAGACATGTTTCAGTGCAGTGAACGTGTCTTTATTTAACAATGAAGCCTCTGATGTACAGTGCAGTGTGTGAAACTGTTAAACTCAAGGGAAAGTACATAACGTCCACTTAGAAAATAATTAGATAGTTTGCTCTTGGCTGTTTTTCAATATTGTTGCTAAAAAGGTTGTAAAAGTTGCATGATGCCCTTGAACACATTGTCATAGATCCTTATTAAGGAGTAGACAGGCTTATGGATGTAATGTGACCTTAGTGTAACCTCCCTCATGAAATTTTTTTTCATCTACAGTTGCAGATGATCATGTGTGACCTCAGTGCCAATTGGAATAACTGTTATCGGGAACTGGAGGAGCGTATCCTGTCTATGGAGCAGAAACTAGATGAGCTGAACCGCTGCTTCCAACAGACGTCTGAGCTACTGTCTCAATTCTTACGGCACCGTAACCCAGAAATAAGGTAAACAGAAATCACAGCTACAAGCGCAGAACAAAACAAGTGCAGGATGTGGTGTTGAACCCAGCTGAAATGTGCTCCTAAGCACTTTTTCTTCTGTGCAGGTGACACAACAATATGAACTTCAGGAGCACAGACAGATGCATTGTCTCTGGTGTTTTAATTTTCATTAACCATGAAAACGAGACGGTGAATCCTCTCCACTGAGGGCTGCTCCAGACTGCTAACATGCTGAACCACTTGGAGGACTGGCATACCTACAAAAGATCTCATCTTCTGGCCCGGTGCTGAGTGCACTGCAGCATGACTCATAGCTGTAAAATTACAGCGAACTATGGAAGAATCAGTTTCTTTTTTTTTCTTTTTTTTTAAATCTCCAGTGCTTTTAATCACTTGTAATTGTGACTAAGCACAAAGAAGTGTTTTGTGATCTACACTGTCAAAGGCTCCAGGGATCGCTCTCTTTACTGCTAATTATAAGGTTTCATTGATGGACTCCATCACTGCCTTATTCCTGTGGAATAAGATGTATATTTTACATGTTAATTTTATTGATGATTTATTCTTGCTATATTTAACAGTGTTATTAATCTAATCTACTTCATGAAATTCATTTTCAGTTTGACTTTTTTAGGGTGCAGGTTAAATGGTTATTGAGTTGAATATCAATTCCTAAATGTCTACAGAGGGTTATTCATCTGGTCATATATTCATTCTTACAATTCCACATTGTTATGCTTTGTGTGAATGAAATAACAGATCTCACTGTCAAGTGAAAGAAAAGTGAGGCATTTATTTCAAAATATAAAGGCATGGGTTGTCATGATGTCATGTGGGAATACATAAAACCATGGAGGCCGGGTGTGAGTTGCGTTGAGAACTCGTCTTTTTGTGAGTAAACATCCCCATCTAGTGGAAGAACTGTGTAAACAACATCAAATTAAGCTCTAACAACAATGAATATACAAATTGAGAAAAATCCTAAAAGAATGCAAGTTTTTATTTGGAATGCCAACAAATTTCCAGTGTATTAGATCATAACATAAATCTGCATATGATAGTAAAATATAGAGCAGAAACCCACAGATCGACAGATGATCAGAACGAATAAACCTCATTGATAAAGAGCACTTTGTGAGAAAAAAAAAATGCCATAACTGGACTTACTCTGTTTCTTGAGGAAAGACTGGAGTTTCTGTTTTAACTTAGTCAAAAATTGACACATGTTCCTTATCAATTCTTAGTTGTGGTCAGAACTTTCTTTAACCCTGTTTACTATGTATCATTTGCACATGGCTAAAACATGTTAACAGTGTCCAGATATGCTTGTAATTAAAAGCCATTAAGATTGACTGTGTTATTTCTTATATTTTCAAGTGGTAGCACGTGTCTTTTTACTGAAATTCTTACATTTTTCACATTAGTGCTTGCTTATTTGAATATCCCATTGCTTTGTTTATACTCTGTTTTTAAGCTGATGCCATATATATGCAGAAGGTCTTAAGAAAAGTCGTCCGCAGTCACATGTCAAAGGCATCCTGCACTTATTTTTATATCTGTGTTTCACGGTGTGTCCAGAGGGATGTGGCTTTTTTTTAGATTTGCCCTTCATGTGTTTGACCAACAGTTTTGCTCCAGTGAATGTTTCCCCACAGCTGACACAGATGTAGCTCGTGGCCTCAGCATGCTGGATACAATGCCGCAGCAGGTGCAGTCGGTGTTTAAAGGCTCGGCCACATTGGCAAAGATGTGAGCGGCGGCCTCTGTGGAGGTAGCGGTGGCTGATGATAAGAGCAGGCTGCCGGGACATGGCGCCACAATGCCTGCAGGGGTAGGAGGCCTTCAAGCGCCAGTTCGTGTTCATACGCTTCATCAAAGCCACATCATGGCTGCCGTTCTCAAACATGGCCATGATAGTAGGTGCTGGTGTGGAGGATGCAGGTTTCTCTGAGACATCAGGTGTAGTAGGATGTGTTTGAGGCAGATTGTTGTGCTTAACTAAGGCACCATCCTTCACCTGTGTGTCAGGTGCAGCAGCAGAAGAAGCCGTGTTTATGGGAGATGTTCTGACATGTGAAGTGGAACCAGACGGCTGAGCATGTGCAGGAGACTGCATTACATGGGTTTTTTTTATGTTCTGCATCATGATGGCTGCCTGGTTTTTGTGACTCTGCTGCTGGACAACCTGAGAGCCATTAGGAGTCACATTTTGGACAAGCACGATCTTAGCTGGAAGCCCATTAGCCAATGTAGACACTTTTGGCACCGCATCTGCACCAGGTCTTACGGCAGTGGGCATGGGTGAAGCCAAGGGTTGGCCAACCAAGACCTTTCCATTAATGACCTGGTTTGCTCCAATGGGACTTTGACCAGAATAAGAGGGGGGTGTGACAACTGCAGTGCCAGAAACACTTGGGGATGGCTTGGTCAAAATGCAGAACTTGGTACTGACCAGTGTTGTGTGAACTTTGGTGACATGGTTATTCAATGCTCTCTCACAAGTAAAAAATGATTTGCATATTTTACATGCTTTTGGCATGTACCCAGAACAAAAGAAAACAGAAGGTGACTTGTTCCCCTTAGGACATGGGTGGTTTTTGTATAATGTCCAGGTAGACAAAACTTGCTGACAAATGTGACACTTGTACAAAAATAGCCGGTGTTCTTTCAGAGCCTCCTCAGTTGGAAATTCCTTGAAACAGAGGTGGCAATGTTTTACCTTCACACCAGAACAATACCACATGTGAACCCTCACTGACCTAAATGGTCCTCTGTTACATACATGACAGAATGAACTATCAGGCTTAGGGGGTGGTGACTGATTTATTTCGGAGGATGAAGGGCGGGAAGAGTTATTTAATGAATCTGTGGAGCTTGAGTTTGAGCCATCTTTCTCTTCCAGTTCATCTGCAGTTGAGGTGTCAGATGATGATCCATCTGTGTCTGTGTCATCAGATTCAGAAGTTGTCGAGCTGTCTGAATCCTCTCCATCAAATTCATCAGTATCTTTATCATCTTGACCGACAATGTACTCTATGCTGTTGTCAGATGTCTCCGGTCCCGCTGGCTTAATGTCATTTGTTTCTACAGGTCTCAGGTCTGACACTGCATCACAGACCTCTGAACCTTTGGTTTGCTGTATAGTGACCTCGTTACAACAGTCGTCCCCGGGCTTATCTAAATATACGGCGCTCCAGCAGTCTGTCTCTGCATGTTTGTTCAATTCCCATACATTATTGAACGCCAGACCGCACTTTTTACAAAACCTGGGGTGTACATTATCCAGATGTGTGGAAAGTGATGTTAGACGCCGGAAAGTAATCTTGCAGATGTGGCAGGTAGCTGGGACATCGTGACTGACGTAGTGCGACATCAAGCTGTGCATGTTAGTGAAATTTTTGCCACATTCCCAACAATTCAGCCTTTTGCGACACACTGTCCATTTTGGGGAAATCCACAATTCTTCATCACTGCTTGAGTCTTCAGACATAACTGGCGGAAAACCTTTGTGTGACCTGCAATTAAAAGCAAAATGTAACATCACTTAAATGTATGACAATAAATACAGTACTAGGCTATAAATTGATAATAGTAATATTACAATGGAATCTTATGTCGATATTAATGTTTTATCGTCGTGTTTGTCTTTATAGTTCATTTTGATTAGTCTAAGCTAAAACACTTTGTGTTTTACTCTTGCATAGTTGATAGTGAATAAATATTTTAATAGCTTTAAAAGCTCTACATTTCTGAAATATTTGGTTATTGGGAAGTGTTTGTTGTATTATGACTACAAATAATAATAATAATAATAATAATAATAAATAATTACATGGTTATATAAGTTTATATATAAGTTTCATTCAGAAAAAACAGGTTTTACAGTTGACAAAATATGATTTAATATTTAGGGTATCTATTGATACAGAGCCCCTTAATTTCACTTACGCATCTATTTGACCATCTTAAGATTTACATTAAGTACATGTAATTAATAATATGATTAATTTAGTGATAAATACAGCAATCACTGGAGATCTGATCAGTCAAATAGAAATGACAAGGAAGACAGATTCTGTAACTAATAAAAAATAAAAAACTGAAGGAGGACAGAACTTATCCAAGACCAACAATCTGCATTTCTTGTGTGATGATTGTTAACTAATTCAGATCAATAGCAAAACAAGTATTAAATGATCAAGAGATTTCCTTCACTTGTATGTGCAGCTCTAGTACTATAATTTCCCCTCCAAATTTTCTGACTCAATGGACTGAACTATTAAAAGCCACAACACGGGTCCATTTTGCATGTATGTATTACAGTGCAGAACAGTTTTAACACAAAACACAACCACATAAAAGTTTTACAGATACTTTACACACCTCTGTCCATTCGCGGGTGTGTCTCCTGCTGCCTGCTGTACACATATTCAGATTCTTAAACATAAAGTGGTCGTATAGAAAACATCATTTACCATGTGTTACTTTAAAATACATACCGTCCTTTTCGAAGAAACGACATGTCTCTATTAAAGGTGTGTATGTGTAGCGCACTGATGAGTCCAATACACAAATAATGGAATACGTTAGGACAACAATGACCCCCTAGGTTCCCACGTTTGAAGACACTATAATGCTATTCATGGCGTCCACATACATACTAGTGTCTCTGTCCATATCCTGTTTAAACCGGAAGCCCAAAGCCTACAATTCCCAGAATGACATTCGCTTGTATGCTAAAGTTAGCCGCACATTAGCCAGTAATGACGTCTACAACCTCACTTGGTATTTGTAGTATGGTATTTATATTAAAAGATGAAATTTTAAACATCTATACTTTTAAATTACTGCTATTTTATTCACTGCTGTTGTAGTTCTGTGAAGATTTTAAAACATGTTTTATTCTACCCAAGGCGGCCACTAACCGTTTAAAGGTAGCAGTATAAAGGTATATTAATATATTAATTAATTATAAAGATATATATTAATGGTTATGGAATGGAAGCGATGTAGCATACTATGATACTGACAAATATTAAGTGAACTATGCCTTTAAGAATCTCACCAGTTTCTTGGTTAGTTGTAATAATTGTATTGCTTGACACAATAATTTTCAAAAAGCTAAGCAAAGGGAAAATATAGAATAATAAAATGTATATCTCGCTGAATATTTATAGAGTCATATTATTATGTTGTATGCAAGCGAAATTATTCTTCAAGTGGACTGAATATCTCGGAACTGTTGTTGCAAAGATGTTTTGTTACGGCTTTATTTAACAGACGGACAAGAGTTGTTTGATTATATTTAGAATACAATTTCACGCGGGCGGAGTCCTTTTTTTGGGGTTGACAGTACGTAGCCGTTCTCCATCGTGCTCAGCAGAATTTAAAATCAAGTGTACTTGCGGAAATCATCATAACCTACGGAGTAAACGTTATTTACGTCCAGAGACGAAAGCTAGATGCAAAATTAAACTGTTATCACTAAATGTTTTCTTTTTTATCGGCAAAAATAGTTGCAGTAACAGGACCGTGTAAGAAAAAATTCACAGGACGTAATACTGTCTTGAATGATCGTTCACTGTAAGTTCTTGCACTTGAATTCAGTAGCTAGCTAGTATTCGTGTTGGACTGCCGTCAGTCCTAGCTGTGTTGAGATGTCAGAGTCCGGTCACAGTCAACCTGGGATGTACGGACAGGGACGCAGGAGGAGGCGACGCCGCGGGGACAGGGATGTTGGACCCCCAGGACAAAATCTATCCGGTCCCAGTCGAGATCGAGAATACCAGCCGAGAGAGCGGAGGGTATATTAACACAAATAGATTCCCCTGCCAGTGAAGTCTCTGTCTTGTTTGCTAGTTTACTTCCTGAATCCTTATCCTGTGGTATTTTACTTGTATGTTATCCGTCCAGGATGGGAGTGAGGATCCACCAGGTCCACTCATTCAGAAGACCCCTATTATTCTGGCAAAACCCCCCGGAGAAAGGGTACGTGAACGCTGAGTATTTACGTTACTCTATAAACAAACGCAGGATGAGATAGATGTAGACTATTACATGTAGAGGAAGATTACTTTGATGATCTGTGATTCTGATATTTACTTCCGCCAAGGAGGTTATGTTTTTGCCAAGGTTTGTTAGTTTGTTTGTTAGTTAGCAAGATAACTCAAGAAGTTATGAACGGATTTTAATGAAAATTTCAGGAAATGTTCGCTCTGAGACAAGGAACAGAAGATTAAATTTTGGAGGTGATCCGGATCACAGTCTGGATCCAGGAAGTTTTTCAAGGATTCTTTGTCATTGCAAGATAGGGCCATTTTCAACATAACTTCACACAGAATAACTGGATTGCTTGGCAAAAAAAAAAACCCAGAACAGAACATAATCCTGATACTTTCTGTGATATGGAAAAGTATGATCTGGAATACTAGCAATTTCTGGATACTATGATCCGGAACATGACAAATGATTTTTTTCACTGTGAGGTAACTAATGCAGCAAATTGTAGCTGAAGGTCTATTGAAAAACTAGTACGCGAATGGATTTGATGTATCTTCAATAGTTATGGAGCTAGATCCTGAAGAAAACCACCATTACGGAAATGTCGATTTTCGCAAATAACTATTCAACAAATAACGATATCAGTGTAATTCTAATTGCAAAGGGTA
>JAPSES010000228.1:4434991-4453071 GCA_029822895.1 Maxillicosta whitleyi
AACTTTCACAATGACATTTTATGCAATGGATTTCAGTAGTGATTCCTCTTTTTCATGCAAGTCATACTGCTGTGTCAGTGTTATGTTGCAATTTGTTTATAGCAAAGAAAGGCACAGAGTCGGTTCAAGCTGTGACCTTCCAAAAATCTGCTGTCATCCCTACTTTGGCTCCCCCCAACCGCCCAGAAGAAGACATCCTGTTCCAATGGCGTTTAAGGAGGAAGATGGAAAAGGCCAGGGAATCTACCCAGACCTTTCCACACTCCAGTCTTCACAATTCGGCATTTCAGTGGCAGATCCACAGTCTCCCAATATCAGAACAGCCTCACAAGGTCGAAATCATAATGTATTATTTTATACATACACTACTGTGCAAAAGTTTTAGGCAGCCTTTAGATTTGTTGTGTTTGCAGTGTTGAAATGCACGTGTGTATATATTTCTCAGTCTAATTTCTTCAGACACAACAACAAAATATAGAAAATATGTGCACAGCCTTAAAACACACATAAAAAAAAAACAGAATTAAGTATGTATAGCAGTAAAAACAAAAGTTTCCCCAAAAAACAGCTTCTATAAACCCAAGTGGTCATATTTAGTGGGACCTTCCTTTTACAGGTATCATGTCTAATCCTTTTGTTCAGATAATATAACAGTTTTTGGCATTCACTTTCTGAGTTTTTGCTCCAGGTTTCATTCAATACACGCTAGATGTTTCTAGCAATTTTGCTGCTACTTGCCATGGGGTCATGGGTTACACTAAATAGTAATATAAACCTTTAGAACCCATTTAGTTCTATTTTTTATGCATTTTTTAAGACTGTGTACATATTACCTATATTTTCTTGTTGTATCTGAAGAAAAGAGACTTAGAAATTAATATGCATGGTCATTTCAATGTTGAAAAAACAACACATTTAAAGGCCACCCCCCAAAACGGTTGCACAGTACTGTATATTTATATTATGTACATTAAAAAAACTTTTATACTGAAAAGCATTTAATTTCCCTTTTGTTGTTTAACTTTCAGCAGCAACAGAGTAGGCAAACTCCTGAATCCTCACAAAAAGCAGCCTACTCACGCATGGATGCTCCCCACTCAGAAACCAGAGAACAACCCTGTCCTGCATCACCCAGTTCCACTCCCTCCCCTGCCTTTGTTGCCTCCAGCTCTTTAGTCTCTCATCCCCAGGCTATAAGCCACGTTCCTACACACATGCATTTCCTCTGTGATGTTTTACCTTGTCCCAGTCAGTCTTTTCATGCTAACATGCAGCAAAGCATTTCACAAAGGTTAGACCCATCGACAAAAGTTAACACTCCAGCTGCTCAAACACAGGAACAGAAACACATGCCACCTTCAGAACTATCCTCATCTGAATGTATACAAGAAGGATCAGCTCCCCGTCCCAAAGAGGCTGAAATGAATAAGAAAGTGAAAGCCCCAACAAAAAAGTCAGAAAAGGATAAGAGAAAGGCACCAACATCTACCAGAGAGCAAAAGAAATCAACCAGGTACAGTATTGCAGTTCACAAATGTCATCTTGCATTATTATGGTACATTTTTCTGCATGTATATTTATTGTATTCTATTCTTGTTCATGTCAAAGAGTTCCCAAAAAGGTCATAACGCCGGTAGATCAACAGCAACTGCAGAGATGCCGAGACTCTTCTAGTCAGAACCGCCACCATCCACCACCACCACCATCTCCGATCCAAAGTGCCTTAGGAGAGGTCAGCTCATGTGCAAAGATTCCAGACGGCTGAAAAACTGCAAAATATCATATTTTATGTTGTCAAAATAATTTGTTCAATCATAGCATTTGGTCTTTATTGTTTATCACTTTTAAAAAACCTAGACTTCCTCTCATACAAGTGTACAACAAAGCACCAGACCACATAAGATTCACTGTAACATAGAAAAGTATCAACATAATATGGTTTTAATGTTGTAATTATACTTTTAAAAAAATCATACAAGTTTCCTTCATTTATCACAAATATAGTCCGGTTGTTCATTCATTCTGACAGCCTGTGTTTTTTGGTGAAATATCTTCATGTTTTCATTTTTTTCTCCTTTGGGTCTCGCAGGTAGTTTCTCAAGTTTTGTTCCCTACAATCAATTCATCTCCTGCTCAAAGGAGCTCTGTGTTGCCTGTCTCTCCCCTGGGAACCACCTTTGAACCCCCACAATCCTCAGTCTCCCTGTGTAATACACAGAACCCAATGGAGGTCATTTCACAACTGCTACAAAAAGCTGAAGGTAAGCGACTGGCACCAAAAGAGCACCAACCCTCAGCATGTGCATGAACATTTCCAGTATTCAGATGGATGTAATGTTACAATCCAAAGAACTTTTTTTTCTATGCATGCTGTTTTATGGCACACTGATAACTGATGATTACTAATATTTAATGTACATATAATTTGTTTACAGCAGGTGTGTCAAACTCATTTTAGTTCAGGGGCCACATTCGACTATATTTGATGTGCAGAGGGCCGAAACAGTAAAATAATGACAGAATAATATAGAAATAATGTAAACTTTTCTTTATATTTTACTGTGAAAAAAGTAAAATGACATGATGGAAATGTTCAAATCTACAAATTAATCTTTCAAACAATGTGGTATCAACACTATAATCACTATTATGCTTTAGTTTAGTACATTTTAATGTACAGATCACATTAGATTGACAGATACACAAAATATTTAGTAACAGGTGGAATATTATTAAAATTGCACATACTCCTCTTAAGACATTTCAGGTAATTCAAATTTTTTTGCAAAATTATACTTTGTTTCAGTGTAAATACATGAAAATGTTTACATTTACAAAAAGAAATGGATTTGTGTCTATTTATAAGTTATTATGACATTGAATTGGTCATTTTTGCATTTCACAAATTCATCCCAGGGGCCGGATCAGGCCCTTTGGCGGGCCGCATGTTTGACACCTGTGGTTTACGGCATAGTTATTCCTAAAACACTGCTTTTTTTTTTGCTTTTTTTTTTTTTTTTTTTTACAGATTCTGATGAAAAGGAATTTGAAGATGATCCATTACTTCAAGTTCTTCGAAAACAGAGAAAATGGGTGAAGGAACAGATCAGGTAAAATATTTAACATGTTGATCTGCAATACCTTCAATGTAAAAAGTTTTAGTTCTTCAAAGTTTTCTTGAAACCCCATTTAGCTCATAATTTTATTCGCTATATCCACTAACTAACATAACATTTCAAATGCCATAAGAATAATCTGTATTTGTCGTTACAGTGAAGTCGACATGGTGTTGCATGGGCTCCTGGATCAGCAACAAATGAACTGAACTTCATTCAAACAATGCAGTCATTTTTAATGTTTATAAAGAAATAAAGTTTATTTTTCATTATTGAAGAAATGTTTCCATGTTAAAAACTCTGGTGATATATCTTTGTGCATCATTAATCACAACCACAATACAGTGTTTTACATTACAAAAGTTGCTCAAAAACAAACAGCAGCTTCAATTGTGAACAGACTATATACAAAGACTGCTTCTTTGAAATATTATGTAAGATTGATGAGTTGCAGAACAGTATATACAAACCTCAAGAGCAGGGAATATTAAAACAGTGCCAGGAACATAACATTCGTGTTTTGCCATACACAGTGTTGCTGTGACTGAAAGAGCCTGAAGTTATTTCTGCTTTCTGCCTGTGTGTTCATCACGGCTTCTGTTACATTTGCCTTCATATATGGTGAAGATCCATCTTCGTGGATCAGGGATTTGCGTGTTTTGCATTAATGGGATTAGGTCAGGGATCTGGAGTTCTCAGTTTGCAGCAGAGGTGCAGATATGATCAGGATGCCATCTGGAGAGACAGCGGACTCCAAAGCCATGGTATCCACTCCTTTGGGGATTCGGTAGCGTCGATTAAACTGCCTTTTCGTGAACCCGGGACCTTCTTTCTAATATTAAAAACAGAACAGAAAACATCTTAAGAATTCAACCTAGTTTATGGCTTTTCAATAGAATGGATGAACCACAACACTATAGAACACCAACCTTTTTCTCCGCATGCTTTCCTTGTACTTCCACAAAGTCTCCTATCACCTTCACCATCAGATCCTCTGGTTTGAAGTACTTGACATCAACTTGAACTGTAAATCCACTGTCATCGCAGTTCACCTAGCACATTAGGCAAATGTCATCATCATATGAATAAATACATAAGATCTATAAGTATATATATCCTGTTTCATTCTTAAATGTTCAGTCTTGTGCACTTCTGCTTTAAACACTACCGTTTCCCCACAGTGGATCAATAAAGTCTTATATTACCTTAAATTTAAAAAAAAAAGGATGACCAACAAGTGAAATGGTATGTAACACTAAATATATTTGAGCTTTAGAATCATAAAACGGCAGCTTGGTAAAACAACACATAAAAATGAATGAGCATTCACATTATTTTGTGCCAACAGTTGAGTCTTGCGCTTTTCAGCAGAGTAACACATCATCACCTACCTCTGTAGAGCTGCTATTCTCACTTTCTGGAATTAACAATTTGGGGTTCCAGTTGTATTGTCCGTAAGTCCCATTGAGGCGAGGTATAAGAGGTGGCAAATACTTCTCCCATGGGATACCCCCATCTGGAGTAATGAGTGGTAGGATGAAATCCATTCCTACAGATGTAAAATAAAAATAATAATTAAGTATGAGTTTGTATTTTAGATGTAAATGATACAGCTCTGGCTTTCACTCACCTCTTGTTTTGCCTGTTAATCTCTGAATGTGTTGATCAGGATGAACTGGAGCGTCTGACTGTCTCCGGATCTTCTGACTGCAATGAGCTGTGCTTTATACTCCAGTTGCATAATGAGTTGGGAATTCACAGTGGGGCACCTTGCCTCTGTTTAGTTCTGGGGTTGTTATGAGTAGCCTCCACATGGGTGTTTGGGCAGAGCCATGGTGGCTGAGAGACAAGTGTTTTGGAAGTGACACAGCTGTTGCAGGATTAAAGCCAATCAGTGTGTTTATTACCTATTACTGAGATTATAGCGCCATTCTCTTTCTTCCATTTGGTGATATGAGTTTCAGTACGAGCAGACTGTGAATGTGAAGTTCTGACCTGTAACAGACTACATGCTTAAGGTCGGTTGTCAGGAAGATCCGTCCAAAAATAAGTTCAAAAGACGCTGTGATTTGCAGAGACAGACAGTGACAGCAGGTCGTGTCAAACACATGCTGAGGCACGTGTGATAAATCAGCCAATTCCATGCATATCATTCACTTTTACTGAGAGAAACATAGGTGCTCTACTCTGACAGAAGTAGTAAATGGAAGAAAAATACTCCCTCAAAAGTCAGAGCTGAGGCAAAATGTTACTATATCTCAAAGTAGGATTAAATGTGATATTCTATTATATTGTCATTAATGCTCCATTAATTTACAGTATCATTGGTCTATATGGAACCATTCATTTTCCCAAAATACTAGTCCTGTAATCTTCTTTTATAGACTATAAGCAAAGGTAACACACCAAATTTGGACATCTTTGACATTTTGAGATAAAAAATATCATATAATTTGAACACACGTCATACTTATGATAATTTTTTTTCACCCCCCCAATAACTCACTTACTATCCAAGTTGTTAAATCCTGAAAAGTACATGTTGATATGCCTGATTTGTTCTTGGCACACTATACAACAGTGAAGTCAATAGTTATCTACAGCGGGTACATATTCTCCCTGTTAGTAATGCAAAACATGTCATTTAAACTTTGGCTGTTGTGACTAAAAATACAACATGATAAAGAAGATGGGACATTTGGTGGGATTAAGATATTGAGTTTCACAACAGGCGGCAGTGATTGTCCCGGATGTAAAATATTAGGTGTTCATATACATGTAAACTGACAATACACAGCTTATGAGTCACCAGTCAACAATTTTGATGTGCAGAGATCTAAAAATAAATATAAAATGTAATACTATTGTGGGGAATGCAATACAGAGTGACAACAGGTGGAAGAGAGTCATTTTGACAATTTTTAATGTCATTCATAAACACATGAAAAACAGTTATGGTGCAGTCATACACAAAATGATCTTCCACAATAGTGGAAAAGATGTGGAATTTACAACTCTGAAAACAAACAAAAGGTAAATGGAACCTGCTGTAACTTTTGCACACCTAGAAACTGTACATGACGGTTACTTTTGTCTGCTATAGAATTTGAATATGTCTTTCCCACAGCTCAATGACCACAGAACTTCAGGGTAAACACTTTTTTTTTTCTCAAGATTTACAGTTTTTAAAAGATAAAGAGAATCAGAATGTTAGTGTTGAATTTAGTTCCAGAAAAAAATTCTCTTCAATTCAAGAAAGAAGATTGTTTGGTCCAGTAAAATGGATCATGTTATTTGTAAAAAGATGTGTCATTGTTTTCATGGAATACCCAGTGGAATTGTAAATGAGAGGTAGTCCCCCACCTCCCCCCATTCTGCTCTGAAGTGCTGGAAAATGGTAATCCATGTTGTGAGTACTGCTACCCATAACAGCAATCCAAAGGCTGATCGCTTCACATCTAGACCGGAAAAAAAAAAAAAAAATCAAGTAAGTGATATGGCAAGTCACACAGTAACTCAATATTCATATTAAATGGAGTGTATAACACATCAGTAACTTATTAGTAAGAACAATTTCTGAACACTGCTGGCAAGATTTTTCTTCTGGTATGTCCCCTAAACATCACTAAACAACTACGAAAGATTACATATAAAAAGGAGTCCAATTATTATGTCAGTATCTTTGGCAAAACTATCTTTATCCAATTTTTGTTGGATAAAAGGCATTCCTAACATTCCCAGGGTTCATTCATAGTTTTCCTGTTATATTTATGTTTTTAAAAATCTATTTTACACAATACAGTTGTGTTACTCACAGGTTTTAATCTGAAGCTGCTCAGTGTAGGCTGGTTTAACAAAGGCCTCCCGAAAAAACCAAACTACATTGACGAGCCACAGGAATGGAAGAAATGCAAAGCCACCTGAAAGAAAAACAGGATGAAATAAATATGAAAACTGTTGCGTGTAACACTAGAGTAAACAACTAGTCACATTTAAAGCAGACTGCTCATGTTATTTCACATAAAGCTTCCACTTGTTTAAGTATACACTTGACATTCACATATATCACATGCCTGTAGCCATACATTACACACCAAAGAGAAGGGGTAAGACTGTGAACATATGGGGAATACGGTCATAATTTTATTTTGTTCCCACCTAAATAATATTTTCGGCATAGGCTGAGTTTCTCTTCATTGGGCAGTCGTTCCAGGTTCATTGTGGCTTTTCTGTGGCTCTGAAAACGATCCTGCGGGAAAAGAAAGAATTGAAAGAAAAATTAGGTTACTGAGCCTAGTTGTGCAGAAACCCGAAGACAAACAGAATCAGGTCGAGTGTACATGATCGTGACTCGCCATCATGCTTGGGCAGATCCCTATAATGAATCAGAATATAATATTTCGTGTTCATGTTTGATGCCAAACTCCAACACACTTTACACGGTCAGCTGATTCAGCTGATGCTATCGTTGTCACTTTGTTAGCATAGCTCACCGTTAGCTTCCTCCAATTAATTTGGCTAATTACATGAGTAGCTGCTATGAACATTCCTGTTGTTAATCTATGTCAAGCTACAGTATAAGACACTGAGTTTAAACGAATGTTATACGTTGAAATAATAACTTACCAAATAATTATGAAGTCGAGCTCTGGAAACAATACTTCCTCTTTCTTCCTCAGTATCGTAGTTCGTTCTTCTTCTTCGCCGGTGGCCTTTGAGTTGTACAAACCAACGCTGAAGTTTCTACTGCCCCCTATTGTACAGTTTGGAATAATAAGCGTTTAAAAACATGGATGTGTCCTGAAGGCAAATAGTTTTATTACATGCAGGGCGTGGTGACAACGTTGCTCTTCTTTAACGCCATTGAATTATTTTTTCCCCTGAACATATTATTACCAGAAGGCAAAAAATGGAAAAATGATGGAAAATGGAAATAACGACGAAAGGAACTTCATGCTTGTTGATAGCTTATTTATCAGAATCCTTTTGTCAAACCTTAGTCATGTCACTTTTTTTTTTTTTTTTTTTTTTTTACAAAGGTCAGCTGTTTATGAGAAGTATTTTATTTGTCTGATAATTAAGTATATCATTAGCTATTAGGATTGCTGTATTACAACTGCTTCACTCGTTTCAATTTAAGCCAAAGGATTTAATATACCACAATATACATGCATGCACGCATGCATGGCGAAAAAAAAAAGAAAGAAAAAAGAAGTCATACATCCAATTTTTCTACTGCACCACCTTTGGTTTTGATCACAAGAAACATTGTGACATCTTTTTTTGCCACGTGATGCTAGTGTCACAATAAAGTTCATAATATTTTTTCCATTCATAGTTGTATTAATTTTTAATTATTGATGAGGCAGTATCATCAATCATCAAGTCTTCGTTACATCCCAAATTAGTGTCTGGACTTTGTGGTGGCTAATCCATGTGTGAAATTGATATCTCACTCTCCTTGAACCATTCAAGCCTGCTGATCCTGATCAGTCCTGCCATTGTCCAGTCTTTTTGAGATTATAGACCTGCTTGCTGCGGTTAGAGTTAAATAATCAGCCAGGACCAAAAAGTAACTGCCTGGATTTAATTAGGCAAATAATTCAGATCCTTCCATAGATAAGTACTGCAGTGGTTACAGCTGTAACACGTTATTGAATTCTAACTGATGTCGTAACAATCCCCTCATGTCTTTAATGTCAAAAAGATTGGACTTGATGATTCTCTCTCTGATTCTCCATCATCAATGATCAAAAAAATAAAGCAAAAATTAATGGAAAAAATATTACGAACCTTATTGTGACACTACATAAGAATTATGGGGCAAAAATATGTGACAGTGAATGTCTCCTGTAATCAAAACAAAGATGGTGCAGTCAAATATTGCATGTGTGATTTATTTATTTTTTGGCCGGGCAGTGTATGATTTGATGAATGATGAATTGTCACATAACGACCACTAGAGGTCGACCAACTTTTCCCTTCCATTTAGAGTCCAGTCAGAGTCACGCCGAAAAAAAACTCACTTTCCCTTGCACCATTGCGGCTCCCCCCTCCCATCTCGCGCCTTCCCTCTTGTCTCTCCTCGAAGTGCTAGCCATCGGTGTGTGTTGTTGTTGAAGCAATGATGGCGGCAGCGGGATGCGGATCAGCAACCGCGGCTGCCGTAGGAGGCCAAGGTGGAACCGTTACTGCCAGAGGTCGTTTTCCCGGTCGGCCTTGGTCTTCTCGCAGTCGTTTGCGCTCTGAGAAGCGATGGCAACTCGGACGATCAGGCTTAGAAGCTGATGATGTGACGAATGGAGGCCAAAGGCCCACAAACCTGGTTCTATCGTTAAACGAAGACCAGTCTCACTTGCGCTTACTTGGGATAGAGGCGAGCCACAAGATCCTTGGCCAGGCTGGATACAGCTCTAGTGGGAGCGAAGAGGTGAGGTCCCAAACCCACCCAGGAGTTAGTATCTTTATCTCATTTTTTCACATTTTGTGTGATTGTTAAATGCTCATGAATGAATGCTGTCCGCAGCAGTGTGACTGGTTAGTGCCATGGTGAAATGTCAACATCCTTTTGCTAGGCTAATGTTAACTTTAGCTTTCGGGGCTAACTGAGTGGCTAATGTTAGCACAGTGCAGCTTTCCATGACATTTAATGAACAGTCGCAACACAAAATATCACTTCACCAAAACAGTAGAGTACTCTAAGTAACAGTAACAATCTTCCTATTTGCTTAAATATGTCTTCACGTAATAGAAGATTGTATATTATGTGTTGTTTAAGATAGGGGTGGGAAACATTAATTTGTAAGCGGTGATCGCAATTATTTCATCTCTGGCCCGCTCATTATAATGGGCCAGAGTAGCAGCTAGCTAGTAGTAGCGAACACAAAGAACGAGTTGGCTAGCGCTTCTGTACCCTGTACAGTGGCTAACAGCTAACTGTTTGTATCCATACTGTCCAGATGTGGACAGGGTTAGCTACATTAAAACAGACAAAACGTATGTCTCCTACGTATTGCGTATACTATTTGCCGGTACAATTCAATTATTAGACCCTCAGATTTTTCGCCTCATGTTACGGTTAACGTAAAGTAAGGTAAGTTTGGTAGACAGGTGTGAGTTGTATTGCATTTTAAAAAGAGGATGGCTAACAATATTATACTCTTGTACAGATTTAAAGGTAGGTTGTAAATGACTGCAAAAACTATTTATGCTAGTGTTAAGAATCGGGACTCGCTGGAACACAACAGCGGAAGTGTTCGTAGACTTTAAGGGCATAAGTGATAGTATAACTACAATATAATGTCATGTGTGGGAATCGCACTCACTCACCTCACCTTTGCTTTATTTAGCAGGTTATTTAAGTGGTAAATCTGTAGGCGTTAGGCCAACAAAAGTTTTAGATCGGATATTAGAGGGGGGTAAATAATCTAGTTTATGTTTTAATTTTGTCACTGCAAATTTAAAAGTTTGCAAAGGCTATGCACACTTCTAAATGCAAATGTACATGTGTATTTTCATTAACACATACACTTTTCAAGCATTTTCTTAGAACTTATGTTTTCTCTGAATGCGTAAAATACAAGTAGTGATCTCTCATGTCAATATTTAAAAAGATATGTGTGAATTGTTGAGTGATTTGGTGAATTGTTGAATCATTTATGTTGGGCATTATTTTATTTTTTGCCGTTGTCCATTTTGTTATCAGTTGTTCATAAAATATTGTAATTAGAGCTGCATGGTGTTGTAGAGGCATTTCTGTGTGACTTTAGTGTTTTTATTTCTCCCATGTCTACATAGATTTTCTGCAGGGCTCTGGGCCATATCACACAAACAGTCCAAATGCATTCAGTTAGGTTGTTTGACCACTCTTAAGTGGCCAATAGCTGTCAATGAAAGCATGCCCAGGGTGTCCCATACCTTTTGCCCACTGTCAGTGCGGTCTCTATGTGTAGCCCTCATGCAGAACTGCACAGTAGTATAAGTTGTACTGATAATGTATGAGTCTACATCCTTTGTGTAATTTGCCTAATATTGCTATCAATGTTTAGAATTCAGTGTGAATACAGTGGGCTAAAACATTATTTACTGATAGTATAATAGTAATTTTCCACAGTGTTTTTGTTTGAGGTTTTCCCAATTTTAATGCTTTCTATTTTGCTTTAAGGGTGATGATGACTTCAGAGGATTTGAAGCAGAGAGAAAAGGTTCTAAAGGACCTCGACAAAACCCTTACAAAGGTGAATAGGCATTTTTTCCCCTCTACCATTTTTTTTAAATAAAACTTTAAAACAGTACATAATTTTAAGATTGCACTAAACACAACTGGTTTTATTTCTTTCTTTTTACCTTAGGTGAAGGTGTCAAATCTAAAACACCAAGCGAGAAGCAACCACCCACTGTGGATGCAGTGCCTGATCTTGCAAAAGATGAAAAACCTGTGGACAAGATACTTTGTTTATCTCCTGAGGCATCGTCTACAAAGGATTGCAGGAAAGGTTTGAAAGGAAAAAACACTATGGATCGAGCATCCACAAAGAACGCAGCCTCATCAGCAGCACCAAGGATTACTATAAAATTGGTGGCCAAAAAGAAAGTGAAAACTGTAAAGGAACCTGACAAGAAAGCTGCAAAGAAGTTGAAGGTGAAAAAAATTCAGGATCAGCCTCAAGCCAAGGACATTCAGGATGACCAGATTTCAAGTGCCCATGTAAAATTAAAAGCTGAACCTCATGATGATAGACATGGTGCAGAAGATAAGGGAGGAGGGACATTACCTACAAGAAGGCGTGGAAGATCTGCCGCTAAGACAACAGAGCCTGTCTGCCAGACTAACACCAAAGTAGTGGTGGATGACCAAAAACCAAAAGAGAAGAAATCTGTCACTCAGCTTGACACTGTAAAGGAGAGTGTGACTGGGACTGAAGCAGCAAAAACAAATGCAAAGAAAGCAAAACATAAGGACACTGCAACAGAAAAAGGTTCCGAGGGTCATCAGCTTGTGACTCGTAGGAGTAGTAGAGTCACCAACCCACTCTCCAGAAAAGTCCCAGACATTGCAGCTGAACCAGAGAATTTGAGTACTAATGAAGCTGTTTTGGTGGAGTCAAAGTTAGATGTTTCTAGATCTGAGGAGGCCAAACCACCACCAAAAAGTGAGAGGCGAAGGCAGAGCAGAAGGCTGAATAAGGATGCTACACTACCAGAAGACAATGTTCCATCATCAATAGGGATGAATGACACAAATGTACAGCCCAATTTGACTTTGAAAAACGAGGGAGATAAGATTCCAAGTTTAAAGTTGATAAAGATTAGAAACCCCAAGTATGATGCACAGTCCAGTGGAACGAATTCAACTCGAAAGAAAAAAAGGAGAAAATATATCTGGACTTTAACGTTAGTAAAGTCAGGAGGAGCGGGAGCAGGAGGAGTTCAGATGCAGGCCACTGAAAATATTGTCAAAGTAACAGAGAAGACTGTGACTGAAGTGGATCAGTCCACTTTGTGTGACACTAGTGTCAACAAGAGTTTCAAGGGAAAAGATAAGAAACCAACACTGGATAACTTGGCACCAGAGGAGAGTAATAAGGATACAGACAGTAATGAGAAGGCTTCCCAAAATAAAACTGATGTCTCATTTAATGAGAAGCCTCCTATACAGGCTGAAGTTGAATTGGAACAAGTAACTGAAATGTCTCCTCAAGAAATCACTAAATTGGATTGTGGGAAGGTCCCACCTCTTCAAATTAAAAAAGTTTCCTCTCCTGGTAAACATAAAAGCTCAAAGCCATCCTTCCTAATTCAACAAGTTAGTCCTGTTCCTGAAAAGAAAGATGATGTTCAGAAAGACCCAAGTGAAGTTACTATGGATAAGCCGCCGTGTGAGGATGAAAAAGTCCTACCAACTCGGAGACTTAGGAGGAGGACATCAAGCCTTGAATCTCTGCAAACAAAATCTGCCAGTGAAAAGCCAGTGGCAGCTCAGAAACGGAGGGTTAGGACAAATCAACAGGAAAAAGATGCTCCACAGGTTCATGTTGAAGATTCTTCTCAGGTTTCAACTGAAGATTCCAACTCACATGTTCTTCCTGAAACATCTAGTCAGGTTTTGGCTGTAGACTCCTCTGAGGTGATTGGGGAGATGAGTGTAAAGCCAGCTGAAGTTCCTGATCAGAATTCCTCAGAAAACACTGAGGAAGTGGCACAGGTGCCGAGTGAAGATTTTCCACAGCAGATGGAGAATGAGGTAGAACCACAGATCAAAGAGGCCAAACCTTTACCTGTGCCTTCTAAACCTAAAAGATGTAGAAATAATAATTCAGGGAAAAAGAGGACTGTACAGAGAAAGAAGGCTAGTGTCACTCCTGAACCTGCTGTCATTACAGAAGTGGCCACAGCTGAAGCTACTAACACAGAGTCTGTGCAAAAGGAAGATAGTCAGCTTTTAACAGAAGAGGTTAGTCAGTCAGAAACAAAAGATTGCACTGAAGCTGAGGCACAACCGGACATTGTATCAGTAGAAGAGCAGATCCAGCCTCCTGTAAAAGAGGAAACAGAAATTCAACTAATTGACAGTCAACAGCCACCAATATCAGAAATTCCTGTCAGTGATCCAAAATCAACATGCCAACAAAAGAAATCCCTCAAAAAGGTTAAAAAGAGGCGTAAAAGTTTGATTGGGCAACGCCAGAAGCACAGGCACAGGAGTAGAGATGGGAAGTTTGCACCACTTAAATCATCAGAAAGTCAAGATATTGAGGGGGAAAGTGAAATTGCCACCCAGTTAGTAGCTACCACACCAGCCTCAAGTGCTAAACTAATTGGAGTACATAAAAAATACAGAAAAAGACAGTTAGGCCTTCAGTTCATTGGCTCTAAAAGACCCAAACCACAATCAAAAATAATTTCTAAGCTGATGGACATGGAAATAGACAAGGACAGTTTAAAGCAGGAAGAAAGCGACACATTAGTTGATGGGCCACAGACAGATGTAGTAGATACTCAGCCTGGTAAATCAAAGTTTGTGAAAAATATCAAACATTTCATCATGCCTGTTGTAAGTGCCAGATCTTCACGTGTGATCAAGACCCCACAAAGGTTTATGGATGACGCTGGAATGTCAGTACTGCCTCGAAGAAGCTCCCCAAAGAAGGGTGTGCAACTGGGCTTGCAAATACGTCCTGCAAAGAAACGAGATGATGGTCCAGTCAGAGCAATATCCCCTATTCTGCCAGTTGATGAGGAAGATATACTGAGTGAAGCACAACTGGATGTTGATTTGTTTTCAGCTCAGGACCTAGACGACACCACCGACATACCCGAAAGCTTGTTTTCTGAGAGTAAAAGTGGCAAAAGTGAAAAGAGGAGAGCTTTCTTTAAGAACTCCAGCTTCAAGTGGCATATGCCTGAAGAGTCTACCGAGCAAGTTTATACACTGGACAATACATCAGAGAACAAATGTGAGGATTTGTTTTTATCTCCGCCAATTGATAAGCCCACAGAGCTTTCTACAGACCTCCATGATGTCCAGAAAAGGAAGACTTCTCCTAAATTTAGTAAACAAACTGCTCACCTCAAGATTTATCACAGGCTTAAGAAACTGCACACGGGAATTCCCAAGAGCAAGAACACAACAGAGGTGGACAACGTCACTAAGCCACTTCAGACACCTGTTGATTTAGCAGAAGGACTTGATGATGAGGCCATGAGCATTAGCCTAAGACAACGGAATACAGATGCAGAGAAAGACAAATCTAAACTTAAGATAGAAGATCTCAATACCCCAGGAGTTGTGAGAAAAGTTGCAGTGTGTGTTAGGACTATGAACTCCAAGACTCTTGCATTTCAGCGTAGTCAAGGGGAACATGCAGCTGCAAAAGACACTGCCAAACCTCACTCAGGTAAACATAATAATAACTTACATTAAGGTATTTACTTCGTTTAATTTCAGCAGAAAACATTTACTTAAAGGCGATAATATTCAGTAGAGATTGGTATATATTCATTTTTCAACAGGAGAACTGCAGTCAGGACAGCGTTCAGGTGGTGGTGGAGATGGTCCGGGGTCTGTGGAGAAAGGAGCTTCACAAAGAGCGCGCCTCACCGGTGCAAATAAAAGAATGTTCAATCTGCTCAGGAAAGCCAAGGTCCAGCTCATTAAAATTGACCAACAGAAGCAGCTTAAGTCATCCGGGGTACGTTTTCCGCTATTCTTTATTCACATTATTCATTATTATGTCACTTGACACCTGTAAACATCTGTGCTTGCAAAGAAATATAATTCTAAAAAGACCTGATTATAACCTCTGAACTCTGTTAATGCCTTGATTGTCATGTTCATTTTCATTCACCCTGTAGCTGCTATCTGGTACAACTGGTGCCAGGTCTAGAGATGTGAGCTCAAAGAGACAAAGGAGGAAGCAGAGGGTCCAGGTTGAAGCTGATGTTCCAGTCAAAACGGAGCCACCTCAACAAGTAAGCGTACAAAAAAGGCTCAAGACTAAGATTAAAAAAAAAAAAAAAAAATCTAGTTTGATGTGTTTATAGCTAATGGTAATAGAGCTTCTAGTCAACTCCAGCCTCTGTTTTTTCTCATTTCTAGCCACAGCTCATCTCCCCATTATGTCAGGAGTTCCGCAGAGCAGGAGGTCCACGGATCAAGCATGTTTGCCGTGCTGCATCTGTGGTGCTGGGGCAACCTCGAGCATTGGTACCAGATGACATTCCCAGACTGAGTGCTTTGCCTCTTCATGAAAGAACTGGCATTTCCCCATCAGCTGTCACTAAAGGTAGACTTGGCATGAATGACCAGTTCTGGAAATGTTCTCTTGAATATGACTTTTATTAACCTAATTATTCCAGATTTGTGATATAATGCTATATGCTATTGTGCTTTTAACTTACAAACGGAAGACTATGTTTTTATGCTGGTTCTTAGTCTTAAAAGTCAAAAATCTGATATCCTGAATTTTAGTAATTAAAATGTCTTATATGTGATTTTGAAAGTTTGTTAAAATTGTGTAGATGTAGTATTTGGTCGAATCCTTTTGGAAAATGAATTTGAAGCTCACCTCAACCTGTGAAGGAACACCTGTAATTTAAAAAATTTTGCATTAAAGTTATGTTCAAAGTGGGAAAAAAAACTTTACTGCAAAAAACCTCTAGCAAAACACCTGTCTTCACTGGGGGGTGTCCTAGCATGACGAGGTGTAAAGTAGATCTTAAGCTGTATTTAAAATGGCCTCAAAAAGTCTTTATCCAGCTTGGAATGAGCCCAAGCTAAGTTGTTATCCATTTTCATTGCAGATGTTGGGTCCCCGTCAGAATCAGACAGTCCTGGGCTGTCAGATCAAAAGGTCACCAAGGTCAAGAAGCCATCAAGTTTTGTGAAACGGAAAGGACTTGGGCCATTTGGTTACCGCTCTCGGAGATGTGGTGTATGCAAAGGCTGCAACCATGAGGATGATTGTGGGAAGTGCATGAACTGCCTTGACAAACCCAAGTTTGGTGGTCCTAACACTAAGAGGCAGTGTTGTGTGTAAGTTGACCTTCATTTTGAGATCTATCTGTCTTGTCTGTCTGTCTGCAAGCCTGCCACATATACATACATGTGTGTGTGTGTGTGTGTGTGTGTGTGTGTGTTGGTTATCACAGCAGAGTATTAAGAACTAATTGTGTTTTTTACCTTTTGAATGACAAGGTATAAGAGATGTGACCAAATAGAAGAGAGAAAAGCACGCAGACTAAGTGGAAGAACTGTACCCAAAGGTAATTTCTTTAATCAGAAAAAGTAAAAACTAACTGTAATGACTGTATACTATGTGGTGTTTCAGCTCAACTGTTTTCTGTATTTTAAGGTGGCTCTAAAAGACGGCGATCCTCCTTCAGTGGTGGCCATTCAAGTAATGATGAAGGGAATGAAGGTACTGCGGACTCACCGTCAGGTCTTCATGGTGATGTTCACAGTCCATCTGTTAGAAAGCAGCCAAAGCGCATTGTGAAACCCCGCGTCTACTTTGATCTGGTGGACTATGACTCAGATCTAGATGACAAAGCTATCTCGAGCTCTACCTCACCAGCCAGGAGGAGAGGCCCTGGACCACGTTTCAGTGAAGGTAGACTCAACACTTTGAAGAAAGACCAGAAACTTGTTTCATTCATTCAGTCTTTTTGACTCAACAGCAAGCACTTTGAGGCTGTTCTACCTCTTAATATATCCTAAAACTTCAGTTTTAATCAACAAAGTTGTATGTTCATGTTGTATGTTTGTTCTATTTTTATACATGTACTTAAATATGATCATATTTTAGTTGCAGTCAATTTTTCCTCAAGAACAAGTACGTATTCTTACATGTCGTTAGTGGGGCTTGTGTCAAAAAAGGTTGAGAAACCCTGGTGTGAACTGAAGGCCAAGGCTTTATAAGTGCGGGCATGCTTTGTTCATTAGGAAGTCTTGTGACATTCTAGTGAAGCCAAACTAAAATTCAGCTTTTTTCTGTCACAGACTTTGTGTCACTAGACGGATTCCTCGGGGACATTTCAGATGATGAAGTCAGACATCGTAAATCCAGTTCACATCGTGTACCGACAGGTCGACGGAAACCTGAAAAGGTGAGTTTGTCATCAAGGCTCTGCTAGGCACACACTAGGGATGTCACAATACCAAGTATTTAGAAATTCATACCAATACCACTAAAATGACTGATACCAAATGATGATTCTTGATACCAAAGTTGATACCACAGTAATAAATAAAAATCATAGGCAGTCTGCCTGTTTGATACAATGGTAGAGTTTCTTGTTGAGAACATTTCATATTGGCGGTGGCCCAAGCAGGCCAGGCTGTAAAAGCTGCGTCGGGCCATTGGACCAGTGCCAGTTTCAAGCCCTGATGATAGTCCATTTCAAATGTTTATTGCTGAATAACGGAACTCACCTTGAATTCTTCAAAGAGATCTGGGTGCTTGT
>JAPSES010000228.1:4459874-4471684 GCA_029822895.1 Maxillicosta whitleyi
GGCTACCTGAAATGCTAAATACTTCCACAGTTGATTTTTGGCCCCTTTTTGGTCAATTGAATGAGATGGAGCATTTGTTGCAGCTGTTGCCATTCTTTCATGAGTTGCTGTACCTGTTGCATGTGTACCTTCAGTGCATACTGCCCCCATCAATTCTGGAAGAGAGGTAGCCTACTGATGGCACCATTTCTTATGCAGTCATCAGGTTTCCTGTGTATTAAAAAAACGACTATTGACTTTTTTTTTTCATCAAAGTATTGAATGGTATCGTGGTTCTCATGACATCCCTAGCACACATACACAGCTTTTGCAGCTTAATGTTTCGTTTTCTTTTTCATACCATGACTGACAAAGACAATAGATGGGCTGTGTAGAAATGTACTTAAGGTAAATGGCCAGAATCTGCGCACTGTCCTGATGTACACCAGAGGTTGTCCCCTTCAACAGTGTCTCTGTGTGTCTTTAAAGGCTCTGTAGCATGGTCATAGAGAAGAAACCAGCTAAATCTATAATTCATATAAACTATTTTGAGGGAATGGTCTGCATTGAGCAAGTTCTGTCAGAAATGGAGCACTACCTGTTCCTTTTTTGTAAAATCCAGGTCGTGAAGTTCCATTTTCACAAAAAGAAACCACAGTCCAGATATTCAAAACTCAGACATTTCCTTTGCCATCGTGTGCTTAGCTCTTATATAATTAATATGCATGTTTGATTTGGTATTGTTCTGACATTTGTACATATGGTCTCTTTGTCTTAGGGTCCTTTGGAGCAAACTCCTCCCAGTGTCCTGGCTGCCTTGGCTCATGGATTTGAGCAGAGAGACACAGAGCCATCTAAACCTACTCACAAAATCAGGGTCGACTTCAAGGTATATTTCCAGTATTCCATGTAGATTAGTTGTTTCCTAAAATTCAGGCAATGATTTATACATATTTAGTGTAAATAAATTTACTGGTGAAATGTACTAAAAAACGCTTGGTAACAATGCAGTGTGAGAACATGTACATGGTGTTTGTAACTGATACAGCATCTACAGTTGTTTTATGCCAAAGGCTCCTTATTTTCTAAAAAACAATGAATATTAAGTCCACATTGAATTCCTTGCTCCACTAAAAGAGTTGCTCCTGATAAATATGTTGCAGCTGACTATTCTAGTGACAAACCATGCTAGCCTGGGAATAACGCTATAAATATTTGAAACATTTCTGATAATTTCCAGCAGAGGGAGCAAAATGATCAAATTTACTGTGAAGAGTCTTTTTTTTTTTTTTTTTTTTTTCCAGCTGTGATCATGTGTACCATAAATTTGTGTCTTTGTATTTAGGAGGACTGTACCTTGGAAAACGTCTGGAATATGGGTGGTTTAAGTATATTGACCTCTGCGCCGCTCATGCCACCATATGTGTGCTTCCTCTGTGCCAGTAAAGGGCAACATGAGGTAACATATTTTCCTTAATATTCATTGAAATGTCTTGTATCATCTTAAAATCTTGTTACAGTGTTACGTTGGCAATAAATATCATTGAAATGAGAATTATTTCACTGCCATTCTACTATGAAAAAGGTGTTATTATGCATTTATTTGTGCAGATGCTGTACTGCCAAGTATGCTGTGAGCCTTTCCACCAGTTTTGCCTTGACCAAGCAGAGCGCCCCTCTGAAGAGAATAAGGAGAACTGGTGCTGTCGTCGCTGCAAGTTTTGCCATGTGTGTGGTAGGAAAAATAAACAATCCAAGGTACAGTTCTTTACATTTCTTCTCTACTTTCAGTTCTTGTGATGCATGTAGTTTACTAATAAAGCATTTCCTTTTTAGCCCTTGTTGGAGTGTGAACGATGTCAGAACTGTTACCACGTGTCTTGTCTGGGACCCAACTATCCAAAACAAAACAAAAAGAGGAAAGCTTGGGTAAGTTCAGTCAGAATGTTCAGAAAATGCATGTTGAAGTTGTAAAATGACTATTGCCAGTATTGATTTCATGGTTTCTGTGCAGGTTTGTATGACATGCATAAGATGTAAAAGTTGTGGAGTCACGCCAGGTAAAAGTTGGGACACTGACTGGAACCACGATAAAGCACTCTGTCCAGACTGTTCAAAACTCTATGAACAGGGTAAGGGGACAACTTCCTTCTGTGTTGTGGTGATTTGTTTGTTCCTGTGTAATTACCCTTCTTCCTATATGCTGCTAATCTTGGATGTTTTTTTTCCCCTCATAAGGTAACTACTGTCCAATCTGCTTCAAGTGCTATGAGGACAATGACTATGACAGTCAGATGATGCAGTGTGGCACCTGTAACCACTGGGTTCATGCCAAGTGTGAGGATCTAACAGGTAAAATTCATATGATACCTACTGAGTCTCTCTCTCTCTCTCTCTCTCTCTCTCTTTGTCTCTCTTACTTGGCCAAGAGCCTCACTGGGGCAAATGTCAATTTTAATTATAATGTACAAATGTTTATTCTTAGGTTCTCATTCACCAGTTAAAGTTTAACAAAAGACATATAATACCAAAAAAGATCCTCAACAGAGATTTAAAAAAAAACCTCAGAATTGGTTTGTTAATTCCTTCTATGTGTTATTTGCTGAACGTCTGAAAATCTGTGTTTCACATTGTGTCACATGAAATACAGTTGGTGTGCAGCTCCACAGTGATCCACTGGTAGCATTTTTCAGCCGTGGATTTTTAAGGATTCTCTGTTGTTGCCTTCACCTCTTCACACTGGGAGAGATGCATTCAATTCTACTTCTCTAAATGTGATTCTCTTTGATTTCAGATGAACTGTATGAGATCCTCTCCAGTTTGCCGGAGAGTGTAGTGTACTCATGTCGGCCGTGCAGTGTGACACAGCCCAGTGCCTGGAGGGAGCTTCTTTATATTGAGCTCAGAGCTGGAGTGGAGAAGGTGCTGGCCTGTTTACTTTCCTCCACACTCACACAGCACCTTGTAACTTGTTCACAGGTAGGAGACAAGTTTTATGGCCCCCATCTCATGAATTAAATGTTTATAGGTGGTGATAGTGTTCACTGTTAAGTATTTCAGTTGAGTTAATAATCTTTCTAAACATGTCTAATACACTGATTTCTCTGATTCAGTGTGAAAAACTGGTTGATCCTGACAGTGGGATAGAAGGACAACCAGCCTGTGACCTTCGTTCTGTAGGCAAGAAGTTTGACAAAGGCCTTTACACTACATTGGTGAGTGTACAACCTTTAATTTAACTTCTGGAAAAAACACTTTCAATTGTAATGTTTCTGTAAATGTTTGTGATGCCCAGTAATGTTTAATAGCAAAATAAATATACTCTGTTCTGGTAAAACACTGTCATTTAGCTGTTGTTGGGTGTGATAAATGGTTGTGTGTTATAAGGCAGGCAATGGTTTGACTCATTGTCGAGTCAAAGTGAGGGAAAAAATGCTAAAATACTTGTTGACTTTGTTTTAGAAAATGTTTCATGAAGATGTAGTTCAGGTGGTGAGGAAGAGGCTTGAGCAGGAGGATGATCTTCCAGAGGAGCAGAGACCCACTGCCCTTGCACGCTCCTACTACTTAAAGGTACTCTTAATATATAGGGGTAAAAACATTTCTAAACATAATAATTATTATTAATTCATATTTTAGTTCTTGAAAGTGTTTCACACACTAAATCAAAACATGTAATTAGTATCATTAACTTGTGTTTATAATCAAATGTCTAAGAAAGTGATGCCATGTTTTGATAGCATGTAGATTTGTATGAATTCAGAATTACTTACTATATTTACTGATTTTTCTCAGCTCCTTGAGGAAGTATTTAACTGGTTCAACAGCCAAGACCCAAAGGTTTGGAACCCCTGTACCAAAGACTTACCTGTGTGAGTAATCGTCTCCTTTTAATGGCTTGGATATAAGTGCACAATGTTTTTGCTTTTACTTGTCAAAAATAGTGCTGAGTATAGAGATTGTTAGAACATTCAAGATGGCTTTAAATGTTCTGATGCAGGTATATATATATATATATATTATGCATTCCATCTTCAGCTGTTCAGGCTTTTTATTTATACACTATGAATACTGTAATGGTGTTGTGTTTTTGCACTGTTGTAGAGAAATGCTGATCACCTAGGAGAAATGTTGTAATTTTTATTAATAGGGGGATGCTGTCCCACGCTGTTTATCCGCCTACAACAGAGCATTTTTATGCTCAGTGGCATGAGAGAGAAGAGTTCCCTTCCAGAGCTCCTTTAGGCCTCTTACAAGAGGAAAATGGTCAAAGCATAGATGTGAAGGAAGAAGAGCTGGCTTCCACCATGTCTGGTGAACCAATAAACCACTTCAAATCCAGCAGGGCTGTTAGACTCAAATTCAAAGGTAATGTTGGAAATGCATGAGAGATTCTACATACAACTGGCTCCTTGTACACAACACTTTTTTTCTCGCACAGTATTTATTCCTCATGTATTCACTTTATTTCCATATATGTAGGTAAAAGGGGGAGGCTTTCAAAAGCGGATCTTGACACTGGATGGTCGACAGATGATGAAAGACAATGCTCTTTGTGCCAGAAATATGGAGACCTCAAGCCAAATGTAAGAAATGTCATAGTGTTGAAAATTAAAAATGGTTTGCAAAATAAATCAAACCAGTATATGGTTATTGAACTGTGGTTGTACATTACACAAATGTTAATTATGTGGAGCTTACAGAGTCTTGTGTGATCTGTTTTAGGAGGCAGGCAGGTTGCTGTACTTGGGCCAGAATGAGTGGGCTCATGTGAACTGCTGTTTGTGGTCAGCTGAGGTGTTTGAGGAAGACAATGGCTCACTCCTACACGTGCACAGTGCTGTCACAAGAGGCCGCTTGATGGTTGGTTATGAATTTACTTTATAAATTAACTCAATGAAAGTCAGTAACATATAAATCATTACAAACTGATAATTGTTTATCTGGGCTACAACCAGTCATTAGTAATTAAGGAACTGGATATCCAATATTTGAAAATGATATACACTTGCAGTAAATAGGAAAGTCTTGGTATCAAGATTTACCATGACAAAAACTCTAACCCAATATATTAAAATGCCTTTAGCATAAGTTTTAAAAATTAAAGATAACTAAAATTAACTTTTTTTTTTCTTTTACATTTTTAAGCAGCAGCATTTCTTACTACTATGAATGTATTATTGGTCTATTTATAATATAGATATATTTCCTTTTTTTTTTTTTTTTTTTAATGATACTGAAAATGGTATAAGAAAAGCTTATTGGATCCAATAATCTTAGAGTCTAACAATCAATTCTTATAATTTATGTATAAAAATATTTTATGTGTATTTTTCTTTTTGATCATTCTTATTTCACCAACTTTTTCCCATCAGCGATGTGAACGTTGCAACCAGACGGGGGCCACAGTGGGCTGCTGCCTGACTTCATGTCAAAGCAACTATCACTTCATGTGCGCCCGCTCTCGTCAGTGTGTATTCCAGGATGACAAGAAGGTCTATTGCTACAAACACAGACATCTCATCAGTGGCAGGGTAAATTTGCCTTTTTCTACTTCTTAAAAGGTTTGGTAGTTGATTTAATTCTAAGCTGTAAAATTACTTATGAACAATACATTTTTTTTGTTAAGATGATAACTGGTCAGGAGTTTGAAGTCAACCGCAGGGTGTATGTGGATTTTGAGGGAATCAGTCTCCGTAGAAAGTTCTTGACCGGAGTGGAACCAGAATTAATCAATGTGATGATAGGTAAGAACCTTTTTTTTCCCATGTTTTTTTTTCTCACTTATATTCACTCAAGGTAAATTAATAACTGGTATCTATGTTGTGACTACAGGTTCCCTTCAAATTGACAAACTTGGGGTGCTATCAGAACTTTCAGCCAGAAAAGGGAAATTATTTCCTGTGGGGTTTCAGTAAGTCATACTTAACCTTCTTTTCAGTTCATACAGCATTATGAACATTAAATGAACTATTGATAAAATTTGGATGCGTCTCCTATAGATCTTCTCGCTGGTATTGGAGCACAGTGAATCCCTTGCGCCGTTGTAAATACACTTGCACTGTCCGAGAGGTTCGACCCCTTGTCCCTGAGAAGCCAGTTGAAGAGATGCCAAACCAAGGAGACAATCAAACTATTGTCCACTGCCCCTGTCCACCACCTGGTAAGTGCCCTGCTGTTGAAAACTGAAAAACATTGGGATGCCATTAACCGTGATAACCTGAAATATGCAAATCGTAATTATCTCACAAACCAATTATTTGTCAGAATCTGAAGATCAAGAGACTGATACAGACTCGCAGCCCCACTTGGAGGAAACGTTTGTACCAGTACAACCCCTCAAGCCGGATCATGGAGCAAGGCCAAAGATTCCCAGTTATCCCCAAGCCAGAAGGCCAGCTGGAGGCTTGTCCAGACCCCTGCCATCCCCAGGTAAATAAGACCCTGAATTTTTATCCTAAAAATGGTTCCAATGTTGAGTGCACGGATCTTACAAAGTTGGTTTAATGTTTTTTCTAGGCATTGCCCAGTTGAAACCCCACCACATTTTAACCATAAGTGATCTGGAGGAGACACGAAGGGTCCGTCGCCACAGTCCACATTCGCAGACAACAGGCCTCCGCAGTCACATGTCACCACCTCCACTGGGCCCTCTGGCCGGACCAGTCCCTTTACGTGCTGGAAAAAGCCCCCTACCTACTTCCCCATTGTTTCCGCTTGGTGCTACAGAAAACCTAATAAATTCTTCATCATCCCGCCCAGTTGGAGGTAGAAGTGCTTCCTCAGTCCGATGCCACGGAAATACAATGACTCATTGTACCTCATCTTTCTTCTCTCAGTCCTCCTGGCAGGATAGTGAAGGAAGTTTTCCATCTCCAAGTCTGTCTTTTTCTTCATCTATACAGCATTTACCCAGAAACCGGTTATCATTTGATCTGAGCCAGTCAGATTCAGTTGAGGTACCACACAATTTCTTGGCATCCCCAGAGCCAGAAGATGTCTCACCTGCGAATGGTACATCACCACAAGGGGACTTAGACCAACAGAAGGAAGATGAATTTTCCTATAATTCATTCCACAAGGATTCTAATATTTCTCTAGGCCAAGAGATGAGGACAGAACTGGAGATTGAAGAGACACTCCTTAATGAAGGTGTGGCAATGAACTGTGGGGGTCAAATAGTGGTGGAAGGTGATGATCAGGAGGAGTTTTGGGAAAGATCTCAAGAGGTCCACAAGAGAAAGACTCTAGTCGCTAACCTTCCTCGGTCTGCAGCCTCAAGCAGGGATGATTTGGGAAACACGTCTTCTGATGATGACATGGAGCACTATTTTGACTTTTCACGGACTATTGTAAGCCGCCCAGGAGCAAAAGATCATTGCAAATCACCCTCCTCTCCTTCCCGACCTATGGCTCAACTGGACGGTGTAGATGATGGTACAGAGAGCGATGCAAGTATCGCCACCAGTGACGATGCCCAGAAAGTTGAGGGCAATAATCAAACTTCAATACAAGCCAAAAACCAACTCAATAAAAAAGGCCCTGAATCTGAAAACGGCACGCAGACTGTTCCGAGTATCAGCCCTAACACATCTTCCAATGATAAACACACCGATTCTGTATCAGGTGTCCTCTCAGCAGCCAGCAGAATGATAGAATCTTCACATCAAGATACGCGGAAGTCCTATGATCATTCAAATGAGGCCAATATGGAATTGGTCTCTTCAAAACATTCCACAAATTTACCAATGAAAGAGCAAAAGTCTTCAACTCCTTTACTTGATCAGGAGTCTGTGCTTCCTACTCTAGATACTCTGCCTAACGTATTCACAAAGGTGCCTGAGACGTCACATTCAGAGGAGCTATTCCAGGGTTCCAGTTTAGGTTTTGCTTCTGGAACACCTCTTGTTCTTGAAAGATGTGACACCAATTCCCATTTACCTGAGATTGTTCCGTTGCTCGCAGATTCATCACTAGAGACCCAACAGTCTGATGCTGGGACACTGACAAAAACTATGAACTCAGAACCTGACAGTGGTCACTTTGTAACATCAGATGAAGGATCTGGTCTGTTAATGAACCACTTAACAGTGAATGAAATAGAAACTTCATTAGCCACCTCTGCTGATAGTAGTCAGGGTTCCCTCCTGGATCTTCTTCAGCCCTCCCCTTTAATATCTCCTGATGTACAAAACCCTTCTCCAAGTCTTGTAAACTCTCTGCAGATGTATTCCTGTTTGCCAGGTTTCAGTCAGCCTCCTTTAACAAGCATCACACTTCAGCCAGTAACAACCACACAAGAGTCCACAACCTTTCCTCCATCAGACCCTTTGTCTACTAAACTAACCACCCTCACTCCTGTTGGAGACATAACGCAAGCACTAATCAACGTTCCCTCTCAAAATGACCCTGTGTTCTCAGCAACATCAGGCACTTTTCCCACTGCAGGAACTACAGCCACTATCTCTGTACCAGTGTACTCCACTCAGACACAGCCATTGGGTTCTGCAGCTGTCACCATCGTTTCCTCATCTGCCTCAGTATCTTCACTTTCTGGTTTGGTAACACAATGCTCAGCAGCTCCGATGTCAGTCCAGACAACTTCAACCCCTGTCATTTTAAATGGCTACAGCTCTACATCTTTGCAGAAAGATGCTACATCTGGTCATACGATCTCCATAAACTTTTCTGCACCCAGGCCTGCTTTGGAACCTCAACAGCCAGTGGCACCCCAGGCTTTACCTGGCCATGCCATTCTAACAGTGAAAGAGGTGGGAGGTCCAAATGTAGATCCTACGCCACATGTCCTGCTGGTCAATCGTCTCGGGCAGATCTTTGTAAAGAATCCAGAGAGCAACACGTTCCAACTTCCTACTCCTAACTCGCCCTCCTATAACTGTGTCACACAAATTGCCAGCCTTTTGCAAAGTAATGCACTGTCAGCCACATTAGCAGCAGCTGGTAACATGTCTGCCCCTTCCCCTGGGGCCAGTGTGGCAACAGCAGCTCCTCCATCTCTCACACCTGCAGTTCAGAATCCCACCACAATTACACAGCTACTTACACATAATAACAACGGCGCAGTGGCATCAGTTAACGTGAAGAAGCCAAGAAAGACTACAAAAGCATCAAAAGAAGAAGCTGTTCCAGAGTCGAAAAAAACAAAGAAAAAGAAGGAATCCAGTTCATCAAGAAAATCCAAGTCAAGCAAGGCCACAGGGCTGCCTTCCCTCTCAACAGAGAATCTACCTATGACTCCAGCTGAAAGTGCACAAGCAATTATCAATCAGGCCATGGCAAGTAACTACACCCCAAAGTGGAGTGGGCTTCGGACACTTAGCCCATCCTCACTGGTTTTGCCTCCTGGACTGTTAATTGAACCAGAACCATCAGTGTCACCTCCCTCCCCACCACCCGCACCAGCACCAGCCCCTGCCCCTGCACCTGTAACTCGCCCTCGTACCCACGTTCGCATGAAGAGAGTATCTTCACTGTCAGACCGCATCGTCACCAAGAAATCTAAAGTGGACTTCTTGCAACCAGAGCCCATCAGTGAAATTGAAGAGCATCGTAAACCGACCTTTCCAAGCATTTCTAGCAGGGCCTCGGGAGTTCGCATCAAGACTCCAACTGTGAAAGGAGTATTGAACCTGGATGACATAAAGGAGGACCATTTCAGTGATTCTGGTAGCTCAGGGTAAGATATTATAAAACAAGTGTTCTCAGTTCAAATTCATTTGTATTAACATAGGCGTTGGACACAAAAACAACAAAAATATTTCCTTTACAAAATCATCTTTGTGTCAGCAAGACAGAATTTTAAAATCCCTGCATGAAGTGACAGTGGTAAATAATATTGCTCTTTTACTACTAATGTTTCTCAGGTCCGAACCTTGGGATTATATGTCTCGAGGTGAACAAGGCAAACAGCAGGCTTGGGAACCTGTGGGACACAGTACTCTGACTGACTGGAAGAAATACTCTGGTACTCTTCAGCTACATTAATTGAATGACATGAGTGGCTTGAAATTGCAAGTATTAAGAGATGGTTAAGTGACTCAGTTAATGAAAAAAAAGTCTATATTGTTTTGTTTTTTTTAGGCGCTGCATCTACCTCAGATGATGAACCAGCACTATCAGATGAGGATGTTGAATGTCCCAGTAGCAGGGACCAGCCACATTTAAAGTTTGAAATAACCAGCGATGATGGATTCAGTGTGGAGGCCGACAGTATTGAAGGTGAGCTGGACATTGTTAAAAAAATAAATTTTTCCTTAAAATGCTGGCACTGGTTTTTGTATTAATTTTTTCTTGTTATCCCCAATTGTGTTTAGTTGCTTGGAAAGCAGTTATAGATGGGGTGCAGGAAGCACGAGCAATTGCAAGGCTGAGGCCTCTGACCTTTCAAAGGATCACTGGTGACCGTATGCTGGGGCTGGTCCATGATACAGTGGTGTTTCTGCTGGAGCAACTGCAAGGAGCACACCGCTGTCAACGCCACACTTTCCGGTTCTTCAAACAGTTTTCCCAGGAAGACGACCTACCTGTCAACCCTAGTGGCTGTGCCCGCTCTGAGCTCTACCTAAGGTATACATACCAAGAACTGTTTATCGTTATTATTATGATGCTACGGGGTTTGTTTGGGTTAACACTGCTGGAGAGACTACAGGTGTTGGTGTTTCTGTGTTGACTCAAAATTTTGTATGTTTTTGTCTTTAACAGAAAGTCAACATTTGATATATTTAACTTCCTGGCATCTCAGCATCGGCAGCTTCCTGACATTGGTCCTTATGATGATGAAGAAGATGAGGTTCTTTTGAAGTCAACAAGGTCGGGCTTCACTTGGTGTCACTTTTTTTTTCTCATGCAAATGTTGTTCTCAAGTTTTGTGCTTTTTATGGAACAGTACACAGTGAATAAATATCTCCTCTTTCTTTTAGGCGGGCTACTAGTTTGGAGTTGCCTATGGCCATGCGGTTTAGACATCTTGAAAGAACTTCCAAGGAGGCTGTGGGCGTGTACAGGTTTGTACAGTTACTCAGAACCATTTGTGCAATGTCTAAACTCTTATCTCCATGTAACTGACAAACCTATGATAAAAGGTTTCTCAAGACAAAGGAAGAAACCATCTCAGAAACATTTATGTTGTAATTCTATAAGGTGACTCATCTGAATAATGTGATTCTATTTTTACTTCAACAAGAATATTTTTTGTCTAAACAGGAGATCTGATCTACAGCTAGTCCTAATATTTAGTGTATATTACACAGAATATTACATAAGAAGCACAATTACAATAGCAATATTACAAGATTGCATTTGGAATGTTTTTTGAGCCTTAAAGTTTTCCTGAGAAATAATACAAAATTTTATGATACAGGCTTTTTTTTTTTTTTAAAACAATCCAATTTGCATAAAGTAAAACTTCAATTGAATTACCTACTCCGTGTGTACCTTAGTAAATTTTGTGGAAAATTCTGGTGAACCCTGGTTTCTCAAGACTGCACTTTAAAGAATCGTAAGAGTTCACAGGAATAGTTGCCAAATTTACATGACAAACCACAGTTCCCATAAATGGTCATTATTGGATGTAGGTGATGATGTTCCAGCCAAGAGGAAATGCAGTGAAAACTTGATAAATTAAGTAATCCAAAAGTTTTCAAACTATTATATCATCATTTCATCACAGGAAACATTTGAAGGAAGTTTATTAGCTCCCATGTAAGTGGAGAGCTGTGTCGTTTCCGAAGCCAAGTCCACCTTGAACTTTGTCCGGAAGATTTTCTTCAAACTTTGCATGATTGTACTTTGGCTCCATGTAGAGGGTGGAA
>JAPSES010000228.1:4474633-4489349 GCA_029822895.1 Maxillicosta whitleyi
GTCCACCTTGAACTTTGTCCGGAAGATTTTCTTCAAACTTTGCATGATTGTACTTTGGCTCCATGTAGAGGGTGGAATGGAAGATGGTTGGTCACAGGGGTCAAAAATTGACCCAATTTTATGTTTTTGTCCTATTTTGACTTTAAATATTGCAGATAGGTTTATTACTATATAACACATACAGTAATTAATATGTGGGCTTTGCATTGGTGACCTTGTATTTGACCTTGACCTATTGTCAAATACAGTAATATTACAGTTTTTGCCTAATTGGCATCGCGCCTATGTTCACATAAAACTTGTTCTGTACTAAATCCACACACTTGTAGATTTTATAATTAAATATCATACTAAACAAACTTTTAGAATGAACTATTAATACCCACGTGGGAGCTACCTGTGAGTTTGTTAACAAACACGGTCTATATTTATTGGATGTAGGTGATGATGTTCCAGCCAAGAGAAAATGCATGAAAACTTGATAAATGAAGTAATCCAGACGTTTTGAAACTATTGTATCTTCATTTCATCACAGGAAACATTTGAGGGAAGTTTATTAAGATTCATCCTTAGGTTGAGATTATATCTGCCACCATGACACTGCTGACTAATCCATCACTGTTAGTATTTTTAGCTTCCTGGTCTAAGAACCCTGATGTTTCACCATACAACACTGACCTGTGTACATGTGTTGTAGGTCTGCTATCCATGGGCGTGGCCTTTTCTGCAAGAGGAACATTGAAGCAGGGGAGATGGTTATTGAATATGCAGGCATTGTCATCCGTTCAGTGCTCACTGACAAGAGAGAAAAGTACTACGATGGCAAGGTTGGTTGGGTTCCATCTTTTTTTTTTTTAATGCAAGTTCATCTTATCATCCACTATAAGAGAGGGATTAAGTTGTGAAAAATTCAAGTATTAAAGATATTAATGTGTTAAATGTTTTCTTCCATAGGGTATTGGCTGTTACATGTTCCGCATTGATGACTTTGACGTGGTGGACGCCACCATGCATGGAAATGCAGCAAGATTCATCAATCACTCTTGTGAACCCAACTGCTACTCAAGAGTGATCAACGTGGAGGGTCGCAAGCATATCGTTATCTTTGCTCTAAGGAAGATCTACAGGGGGGAGGAGCTCACATATGACTACAAGTTTCCCATTGAAGATGCCAGCAACAAACTCAGCTGTAACTGTGGGGCCCGAAGATGCCGGCGCTTCCTCAACTGAGAGATCCCTCTTGAAAAGGGGATGAACCTGTTTACTAGTAAGCCTTAAATTAAGGTGGCACTGAGTTGGGCTTGGGGAGGTGGCTGAAAGTCCATAAAAAAAGAGGGATTTCGCCACTATAAGAATGGTCAACAACACTTGGCTGGTCAGAAAAGATAGGTGGACATGGTTGAAACAGCGAGTAAGAAGAAGAGAAAATCCTGCACAAAAATTTGCGAACTTTTGAGAAGTTTGTGTTCACAAGGTACTTTTTCCTCTAGAGTACCAATGTACAGCTGGCACAGTAACGTCACCACGAGTAAATGCTGAAGAGGAAGTAAGAAACTGTTAAACATTTGTGTAAGTTGTGGGGAGGTCCTGGATTTATTTGGATGACACAAAAACATTTCTTTGATACACACGTCAAGCCTTACCTGTTTGAATCATTGTTAAAACCCTCTTGCTAGGCTTTGAGAGATTCCGTACATTTTTGTTCATTTCTGGGTACAGGTTGCTGTAGTAGTACACTCGTCACGTTTGCTCCATCCTCCAGTGATGGGCACCTTTAGCCTCATCTGTGCAGTCTGATCTTGAGCCATACATTCACCCCAACCTTTATGTTTTTATATTTTATTGAACTGTTTCTCTTTTTTTTTTTTCTTCTTCTCTTATTTGAATAACAAGACAACCATGGTGCTAAGCTTTGCAAGGTCTTTGATGTCTTTAGTTGGACTTCGACGTCCTGCACATCAGGAACCATTTAGCTGTTTATTCACCCTGCTGAGAACATGCATCTTCAATTTATGCATTCAAACAGTACTTTTAATGTCAATGTCTGCTAGTTTCCACACTTTATATCTTAGTCTGCCCACATTGAATCCAAAATACATTATAGTGATGTAATGGTTTAAGTTAATAACTAATAGTGTCATATTTAGACAGATGTGTGTCTTTCAGCAGTTTTTCCTTTTTTTTGCTTGATGTACAGTGTATGTAGCAAACACTACCCAAGCCAAACACAAAGAGTTGAAATGGTGGATAACAGTTTTTTAAAATATATATTTTATTACTCTTATGGCAGATGCTCTGTCTATTGCAATAAGACTGCAGTTGCACATAACCAAGAACCATATGATTCTGTTCGTTTTGTGAAATCTGCTACAGTTAATCTCTTAATCAGGGAGAGCACTTGTTAAAAAGCATCGCCACTGAGTGTGTGTGCATTCAGCTTCTGCACCGGGCTTGTTTCTCAATGTGGTTGCAGGGTGTCGTGCAAGAAACGGAGCTGAGCGAAAGCACTCAGCACCTTAAAATAATGTTTGATGTTGTTCTTAGTCTATGTTCAGTGCTGTCATTAATGAGGTTAATCAAATTTACACACTGTTTAGATTGGTAGTTATATTTATTCCTGTTTGATTTATATTATGGTAAACGGTTGTGCTTTGTACAAACGGTGGTGGTCTGGTATATTAGGAGATCTCCCCTTCATATTATTTTATTTTGTTTACAAGTACTGCCCTGTGTTTCTTTTATTTACTTGAATTCCCTCCTGGGCAGTTGTCTTTCATTTATGCCTTTAATAACAGAAGTTGTTCCAAAGCAGGTATTTTTAACAAATCATTTTATTTTTTGTTATGGCAGGTAACTGACTGTCTTACGAGTCCGCTGCAGGAATAACACTGTTTGGCCTCCCCAAGCCCATTATTGTTTTCTCCCCAGTCCCCCAAACTCACCAGAGCAAATAGGATCTTATTTTGTCTTAATCTTAACCCCGCCCCTTCTTTCTTGCATGTCCAATCACTGGGATGGAGCCCAGATACACTTGTGTCAATCACCTTGCTGACAACAAGAACAGAGTCACTCCCAACTCCTTGCAAGGATTCTACCTCAGCTGTTTAGACAGATGTTTGGGAATACTGATGCAAAAAGAGAGGATGTTGATAATTTAAGAGTAGCTTGGTTTTAATGTCCTACAGAGCTTGTGTGTGTATGTATGTGTGTGTGTATATATGTGTACGCATGTGTTTGTGAGTGTGTCTTTTTTTGTGGGTGTGTTTGCAATGAAGGATGCAAAGTACTAGTCACAACCTGAAGTTATCACGACCATCTCTCCCAGAATCTGTTCAGAAAGCTGTATGTTATATATACACACATATAAAAATAAATACAGAAATATATATATATATAAATATATATATATAAATAAAGTAGGGTTATTTTAAAATAAGTGTAAAGTATAATAATGAGAAAATATGTGATCTTTAAATATACGTCTTTGTTACCATGTACAAATAAACCTTGGGTTTGTAAATATTTGTATACATATTTCTAAACCTGTTTAATTTTTCTATGCACTTTTTTTATTTATAATGTTATTTGCTTAATAAAGATGTTAAGATGTTCAAAGAAATACAATTTTTTATTGCATACGTACTGTTCATGACTTGGAATATTTAACAGGTTTTGGGGTCATTCAGTATTTCATGAGAAACTGGTTAAAGACGAACAAAAACTGGGGATTGCACTAGAATTTCAGTCAAATGTCACTGCACTAATGCCCATACTTGTGTGAAAAATGGATAGTTTTGTTTTCCTGACACTTTAATAATATCAGTAACACATGGTAGACTATAAACTTGGATAGGAGCAAGAAAAATGAATGGCCTTGGCAACAAAGTAAAGCATACCATGTCTGTCTCGCAAAATATCAGACTTCAAATAAACAAGTTTAGGCTGGTAGGTTTTTGTTACATCACCTGTGGAGGAAACATGAAGCAACACCACACTTTAACAACAAACTATCCAACAGTGGTTGTCAGTCCTATCCTTTTATTTCTGCTTTGTAGACATCCTGAGATTATTTTTGTATGTTTTTGTTCAACTATGAAGTGCACATTTTCTACTGTTCACTCGAGTACATTTTAAATCTACATTTTGCAGAGACAAACATTTAAGTTGAGCAAATTGTAAGCACAGGCTCAACACTTAAAGTGAAAGGAATATTATGTATCTGTTTCATTTCGTTTCAGTTTCATGAGAACACTGATGGCATCGCTGCGCTCCATTTGCCTGAGCAGCTTTGCCAAATGTCCCACTGTCCACTCAGGATGTCTGCTGGTGACGCCCTCCAGAACAGCTTTCAGGGGGCTCTTGCTGTCCTTCATTGAGTAGGTGTATGTGATCCAAGTGAAGGGGAAGGAGCAGAGAGAGGCCAAATGTTTGGTGTTCTTCACACCCTGGGTCTCGGGGTCCAGCAAAATGATCAGTTCTTCCAGGACGTCAAGGTTGTCCAACACGGTCTGCAATGGGGCTGAAAATATATGGGGACCTAAAGACAAAAGGATAGTAGCTGTTATTAAGTGTTTGGCAGGTAATGTTTTTTTTCTATATTGGTTTTTCATGTGAGTTCAATATGGTAATGTTTCAGCACTCACTAATTCCATACAATGATTTTCTGTCCATTTTATTATGACCTGGCAATAAATAACTGTTTTGCTCTGTTCAGATCATTTTACTCTTATTTCAAACATTAAATATTACTGCAGACAAACTTCACACTGATATCAAACCTGTTAGGTTCAGTTCAGACTTGTAGAAGGTATGGTACTGTGCAGAAATATTATGCAATCTTTAGATTTGCTGTTTAATGGACGTATGTCTTTAACATCTTAAAATGTACAAAATTGAATAGCCCTTCATGGTCTTTTGTCCTCTGTCCAGATGATCCCTTATGATTTGTCTAATATTTAAAAAAAAGAAAAATTCTGAGATGTTTTTTTTTGTTTTTAATACTGTTTACATATTTGCTTTATATTCTGTTTTTACATAATATTATTACAAAGACTGATAAATGCATATGTGTGGCTAATCATTTCAAATATGCTACTGATGTAGAAGCTGTATGGGTTCATCTGGACAGAGAAGAGGATGAAAAACTATGAAAACCTCTAGGACATAAAGGAATTAAATGCGTGATTATTTAAGAAAACATCCCAACGGTAGACCCAAATGAGTTGGAGATTTGCTGAATCCAAATGGAAGTCACACTAAACAGTGGCTTTACCTGCAGAAGCTGTATAGGTCTGGTTTTTGTGTTTGTTTCTGTACTTAACACATATTTCTTGTAGATTTCTTGATAGCAGTGAAGACACACATCCTTTACAATTGATCAGGACAGGCCTAAATGATAGGCTTCTGAATGCAATAAAACAGTTTCCTAAAGCTGTAAACCTCTCGTCCCCTACAGAAGACAAACATGCATTGCTGGGTCTCAGGAGGATATGAATCGAGTGAGCGGGGACTGCAAATACGTATTATTTTTCACATCTCATCTCATCTCTTTGGACACTTGGCACAAATTAACACATAAAAAATACAATTTATTGAGAAATTGCTGATTTATTACTATAGTATCATTACTATGTCAGTTAAACGCTATTGCAAATTAGATGTATTAAAAAAAAAAAAAAAAAGTCTGGTACAGTTAGAAGAAGCAGGGAATACTTCCACTCACTCAGGAAGTCCTCCAGATCATTTTCACCAGCTGAAACAGGGAATGGAGTGAACCCTGCATTGAGGCGGGATGATCTTCTGGCATAATTCAACACTATGTTGTGTCCTGCTCAGCCAAAACAAGAAAGAACATAAAACAATTAAGTATCTTAAATCAACTGGCATAGAATCTGTCATGATAGGAGGCTTAACAGAAATCACAAATATAACACCCACAGAGTTAAAACGGACCAAAGTGGATATTATTTGAACTCTTCCTTATGTTAGTGCAGAGTGTTACATCACAGACAATGAGCATTACGTTTGTTAATCACTATAAAATGTATTTATAGTGATATTTAAAATAAAAAATGCCATATTATAAAAAATATAGTTTTGACAGTCTAACAGTTGTCATAACGGAGAAAACACACCCATAAATTGAAGGGGCATCAAGAGAAGATATAGATTACATAGGCCTAATCTATGCTTTGATTAGAGAAGAGTTTACAAAATTTTTATTTATGGACAAAAATACACTAACATGCACACATTTTTAATGCATGTGTAACAGAAAAGGCGTTCTGTTATCCATCTGAATGCGGGTGCACCGCCCCTTTAATTGAGTGATTGACGCTTCAGCTGTACCCGGTTAAACGCGGTCAGCTGTCTCTATAAAGGTGGTTCGTTTAGGCTGGCCGTTGTCTGTTCTGCCTGGGATCAGTTTGTGTTTCTCCTTCCGCCTCTTTTTCCTTAGCTGTGCCCGTCGCAACAACATCAGGTATGCTTGAACACCCGCCGTGATGTGCCGTTGGGATTTAAGTTCACTATGCTAAATGGCACTGTTTCCATTGTAGTTGCCGTGGGGTGCAGTAAATCTGGCTCTGCTTATCAGTTTTACCGGAGTATTTTGTAAATACGGTTGAGTGCCTTACCCCTAAACTCCGGACACTTCGTGTGCTGATTGCTCAGGTAGGCAACCTATTACTGTCGCTACATGCAGGAATCTTTTAAATTGTACAATGAGAAGTGTCACACGGCAGCATTTGCTGGTTGACTTCCGCATTCTCTGTCTGCAGTGACGTCACTCGGTAGGTCCGCTATGTTTAATAGGTGGGTTGCACGTTACGTCACATCTGCGCGCTAACCTTAAATGGTGGTCAACTGGTGCTGCAGTAATTTTAATCTATTCTATTCCGTGTACTGACGCTGTGGCTCTTTTAGGATTGTACACATCACCACCGGAGCTGGTGCTGTTCTGTTCCCATTGGCGTGCGTGAGTAGCCGTTCTGCTGCATCCACCTATCCGCCGCCGCCGCTGGGATTGCTACTGGGGGGCTATATGCTTGGGCAGTGCATACATGCACTTTGTGAGAGTGTGAGTGGGTCCGTCTGTCTGTGTGTGTCACCGCCTTGCATGCGCTTTGCTTGGTGCTGGCTTTCGCCTGTTTGGCTGCTGATAATTTTTGTATATTTTTTTTGTTTGGGTTTTTTGTTATCTGTTTTGTGATGCCTTTTACCTGTGCCCCATTTCCATCGGGCTGGTATCTGGGTAACCTCCCCTTGTAGGTTCCCCTCAATTTCTTCTCTTGCGTGTGTTTGCCATGTTTTGCATTTAATTTTGTTTGCTTTATAATTGTGTGCTTTGTGTGAAATTGTCATTTTTGTTTGTCAATCTCCATTTTTTTATTAATTGTTCTGTTTTGCAGTGGAGTCTTTTCTCTCCCTGTTCTTTTTGTTGATTTTGAGTTGGTGACAGGGGCAACGAACCTTGGGTTAGGTTCCCATTCCACCCAGTCCTCCTGCGCTTGTCGTAGGCTATTGTAAAAGTGTCTGCAGGTAACATTTTTGTCGGCCCACTGAATGTTGTGTACCAGAACATATAACTGGTTGGTTGAAATGTTTTTTTTTAAAGAATGAGAAATTAAAATAAAATGTATATTGTTATCACGACCGTACTCTTGCCTCTGACTCTTTTACTCAGACTGCCCTTTCTATGAGTTCAAAAGAAATCGCTTATTGCTTTGTCTAAATTAAGGGTTCCCTCAGTTTCATTACATAGGCAAGGCCTATACACAAGCATACCTGAACCCAATCTCGTGTCTCATCTCGTCTCGTGAGCTGAGTGTCTCGTCACACCCCTAATATCTACTCTATGTGATGCACCTACATGAAAAATATATTATTTTCCCAGTTCAACGATCAACTTCGACTGGTATTCATGAGGAAGAAGAGGACATGGGAGAGCCTGCTTGCAGTGGTGCCATGGCCTCAGCATCATCAATTGAGTCTGCACCAGTTCCCAGCTCTAATGTTGCCTCTACAGCACAAGGTACCAGTACCACAAGCTCTATAATCACAGCTGATGACCCTGCACAGTGGCCAAGAGTTCTGTCTGAAAGTGTGCACTGCCAAATTGTTAGACAAGGACCTGTGCAAATCACAGACATTGAATACCCCCAAAATTCTGAAAACCCACGACGATTCACAAAAGAAAACTACAGGAGAACCATGAAAAATGGTGAGAAAATTCTTCAATCATGGCTGGTGTATTCCATCAGCACAGACACGGTGTTCTGTTTCCCTTGCACTGTTTTTGGGAAGCATGACAACGCCTTAAGCAACTGTGGCTACCGTACATGGAAGAACCTAGCTTCTCACTTAAAAGACCACGAATATTCAAAAGGGCATTGTGAAAATATGACAAACTGGCATGAGCTGCAGAGGAGACTGCAAACCAAAACAGCTATAGATCAAAGACAGCAGGAATTGATGCAGATCGAGATTGAGTATTGGAAAGGCGTAATAAGAAGAGTGATTAACATAATTTGTCATTTAGCAGAACGCAAACAGGGTTTAAGAGGGACCACAAGTGAGTTGTATGACCCTCACAATGGGAATTTTCTTGCTCAAGTGGAACTGATGGCACAGTTTGATTCTGTCATGAGTGAACGCATAAGGAGAATACAAAACCAAGAGATGAGAGTGCATTATTTGAGTGCTACCATTCAAAATGAAATAATTGCACTAATTGGGAACAAGGTACTTCAAGAGATTGTGAGAAGAATGCGCAGAGCTAAGTACTACTCTGTTATAATGGATTGCACTCCTGATATCAGTCACAAGGAACAGCTTTCCATTTTTTTGAGGATTGTGAATTTCGAACCATCTGTGTCAGTTGCAGAACATTTCTTTGGATTTGTTGATGTTGAAGACACATCTGGCAAGGGCCTGACTGAAGTTCTTCTTGACCACCTAAAGCAAAACGGCCTGAGCATTTCTGACTGCTGGGGTCAATCTTATGACAATGGAAGCAATATGATGGGCCAAAAACAAGGTGTTCAGGCAAGGATTTTACAATTGAACAACAAAGCTTTGTGCATTCCATGCAGCAGTCATACACTTAACCTAGTTGTTGCAGATGCTGCCAAGTCCTCAGTGCTGTCCGTCTCCTTCTTTGGTGTGTTGCAAAGACTCTATAACTTATTCAGTTCTTCTGTGCAATGCTGGGCAGTTCTAAGGGAGCATGTGAAGCACCTCACATTAAAACCTTTGTCAACAACAAGGTGGGAGGCTCGGATTGACTGTGTGAAGGTTGTGCGATACCAATTACCAGAGATCCTGGATGCATTGTCTGCACTCCAGACACATGCGATAGAGAAAGGGGACTCAGAGACCATGTCCTCTGCCAAAAGCCTACATGGTGAGTTGAAGACCTGGTCTTTTTGCTTTGCACAATGACCTGGTCCAATGTTTTGTACCAGGTCAATCATGTCAGCAAGCTGCTGCAGAGTCCAAATGTGTCTATGGAAACTCTAAGAACTGAAACGGAAGGAGTAAGAGAATACCTTCAAGACTTCAGGGAAAATGGGCTTGCTTCTTGCCAAACTGATGCAACAGACATTGCAGAAGATTTGGATATCGAAATGAGCCTTCCTGAGAAAAGACAGCGCACAAAGAAAAGGCAGTCTCTGTATGAAAGTACAGAGGAAACTCAGTCCACTCCAGCTGAGACTTTCAGAAGAGAATTCTTTCTGCCATTGGTGGACACAGCCCTCAGAAGCCTGGTCGACCGGTTCTCCAGATTGAAGGGGGTTTATGACCTTTATGACTTTCTATTCTCCAAAGATAGCATGAAGCAGACGAGAAACAATGGAAAGCTTCATGAGTGGTGCAAGAAATTGGAGGAAGCCCTGCACGACATTGATGCAGAGGACTTGGCACTTGAAATCACTCTGCACACTTTTCCAGACCATGTAGGCACCTGCCCATTTCAGATGCTAAATTACATTTATTGTGAAAACCTACTGGATCTATACAGCAATTTAAGCATTGCCTTTCGCCTTCTCTTGACTATCCCTGTGTCAGTGGCCTCAGGTGAGAGGAGCTTTTCAGCTTTGAAGCTGATAAAAACATACCTGCAGTCCACTATGGGCCAAGACAGGCTCACAGGACTGGCACTCACATCAATTGAGCGTGATGTTCGCCGGTCTTTGGACATGGAGGACATTGTGGTTGCCTTTGCTGAGGCCAAGGCTCGCAAACAGCAGTTTTAAATATTTTGATGGCCTTAAAGGTTTATATTATGTCTGTGTGTACACTTTTATTTTTATGTTGGATTTTAAAATTACTATGTAACTAACTTACACTCTTTATAGCCTACTGTAGGTTGTTTGTGAAGGATGTGCCTTGTTTTGTTTTAATTTCATTACAGTACTTTGTAAATAACCGTTAGCAATATTATTTCCCCTTTAATATCAAGTGTGTTTGTGTGTTTTAAAGTATAGTAAGATTTTGTACTTACTCCCAATTTGCACTGTATTTTTTTTTGCACTGCCCAAAAATGTTTGTATAGTGTGTGTGAACTGAAAAATTGATAATCACTGCACATTTTGAAAGTAAATTTTACTATGCAAATTTTACTATGCAAATTCACACTTTGTGTGGGATGTTATGGTGTTTTTTTTTATATATGTTAACATATGCAAACAGTATTTGTATTGTCTGATTTGCATCATTTGATATAAATTGTAGATGAACTTAAATAGTGTGTCTGTGCGTTTTGGTTGGGTGGGCTGGGGGCTGGGCCTCCAAGTCCATTTTGCCTAGGGCCCCCAAATTCCTTGAAATGGCCCTGGGAGTAGGCAGGAGGGATGATCCAGGGACAAAGGTAAGTTCCAACTCACGGCAACGGTATCACACTGGGGCAGAGAAAGGCTCAGAGTCCGGGCACAAAACAAGGGTCAAAACATGAGACAAGGTAAGTATAATGCTGGTAAGTCGAGAAATGAATCAGCGACGAACTGGCAACAAAGGACTGACAAGACAGGGTTTATATACACACATTAGAGGGAGGAAGACACAGGATGCAGGTGTGAGGGATCAGGGGTAATTAGGGACCAAACACAGACGGGAAAAGAGGGGCAACAGGAAGTAAAGACACCAAACATGACACATAGGGAAACTACCAAAATAAAACAGGAAACACCACAAACCAGACACAGACCCTGACAGTACCCCTCTCAATGGACGGCTCCCGACGGGCCAGGCACCCCTGGATGACTTTGGTGGAATTGGGTGATCTGGTCAGGGTCCCAGATATAGGAGGCGGGCACCCAGGATCGTTCTTCCAGGCCGTACCCCTCCCAGTCGACCAGGTACTGCAAACCACGACCCCACCTGCAGACCGCCATCAACTTACGGACTGGGTAAGCCGGACCTCCCTCCACCATCCTCGGAGGGGGCGGAGTCACCAGCACCAGCGGGCTGTCAGTGACGGTCTTGACCTGACTGACATGGAATGAGGGGGGCACCCTCATGGACCTGGGGAGACTGAGGCAAACAGTTACAGGGTTGATTATCTTGGTGACTGGGAAGGGGCCCACGAACCTGGATGCCAACTTGCGCCGGCAACGGGAGGTTCCGTGTAGACAGCCACACCTGCTGACCCGGCTTGTATGGCAGAGCTGGAGCCCGGTGACGATCCGCTGCCTCCTTGTACCGAGTCAAGCTGCGGATGAGGTTCTGTCTTGCCTTGGCCACAACCCAACGACACTGCTGGATCAGGGCCGAGGCTGAAGGCACGCGCACCTCCCCTTCCAGTGACGGGAACAAAGGAGGCTGATATCCGTACACAATGTGGAATGGAGAGAAAACCAAGGATGCACAGGGAAGGGTGTTGTGCGCATACTCCACCCACACCAGCTGATGACTCCAGGATGAAGGAGCTCTTGACACAATGCACCGCAGACTGGTCTCCATCTCCTGATTGAGTCTTTCTGATTGTCTGTTAGTCTGCAGATGATAACCGGAAGACAAACTGACCGATGCCCCCAACAAAGAACAAAACTCTTTGCAAAACTTAGCTACATACTGGGGACCCTGCCAGAGCCTGGCAGGGTTTATATGTTGCACAAACCGTACAGGCAGAATCATATTCCGCAATATCCCTCCACATGGCCGGCCACCAGAACCGCTGCGGGATAATGAACAGAGTGCGCCATGCCCCCAGATGACTGGCCACCCTGGAGGTTTTTAGCCCAGTGAATTACCTCATGACACAGGAACAAATAGTCTATTAGTAGGCGTTTCACTGGGCACCTCCCCCCTCCAGTTCTCCTCCAACACCTGCTGCTCCACCTCCCACGAAACCACTGCCACCACACAGCTGGGTGGCAGGATAGGCTCCGGGTCGAGAAGAGGCTGCTCAGAGGGAAAATGGCAGGACAGCGCATCCGGTTTCCCATTCCTAGACCCCGACCTGTAAGACAGAGTGAAATGAAAACATGTGAAAAACAGAGCCCAACGCGCCTGTCTAGAATTAAGGCGTTTAGGTATTCTGAGGTATTCTAAGTTCTTGTGATCTGTCCAAACTAAGAACGGATGTTCGGCCCCCTCCAACCAATGATTCAGTAATTCCCAATTACCCACATCATAATACCTTTCAGCTGGAGACAGCTTCTTAGAAAGAGAAGCACATGGATTGTCCTTACTGGCTCGCTGTGAAAGCACGGCCCCCACCCCGACGTCAGAGGCATCCACCTCCACAATGAACTGATGGCCGGGGTCCGGGACCATGAGCACCAGCGTGGAAGTAAACGCCTCTTTTAATCTGGAGAATGCTCGCTCCGCCTCCTTTGACCAACCGAAGGTGAAGCGAGATGATGTTGAAGCATGTACTAGGAGGGCGGCCACCAAACTAAAATTTCTGTTGAACTTCCTATAAAAATTTGCAAACCCCAGGAACCGTTGTACTTCCTTGCTAGACTCTGGTACCAGCCACTCCCGTACAGCCTTCACCTTCTCCGGGTCCATCTGTACAAGTCCCTCTGTGACAAAGAAACCCAGAAAAGAGACAGCCGGTTAGTGAAACTCACACTTATCAGCTTTAACATACAAATTGTGCTCCAACAGCTATTCCAAAACCCTGCACACATGGCTAGTGTGAGTCTCCCATCCGGCGAGAAAATCAAAATGTCGTCAAGGTAAACAAACACAAATACATTTAGTATTTCTCTAAGAAAGTCATTAACTAAGGCCTGGAAAACGGACGGAACATGGATACCCTAGAATAACGGGGTGAGCAGGAGAGTGGTAAACATGAAAACTAATTCTCTCCATGTGCACCCCTTGAAAACATAAAGAGATAGTCTGAGTCTTGTGTGTGACTTGACAAATGCTATGACCATCTAAAGCACACGCCTACAGACGGCGGCCTATCGGTATTAACCTAAGGCCCAGACGCTTGGCTAACTCAGAGTCCATGAAATAAGTGTCTTGAGCCCGAGTCCACAAATACCTGCTGTCTGAAGGAACCCGAGGGTGCTGAGAGGCAGACCCACGGTAGATGACGGGAGGATCTGTTAACAGTCAAGGTACGGCTCAACAGAGCCCCCCCGTTCACTGTCGAGCCCTGGCTTTTAACGGACACCTCATCACCAAGTGTCCCCGCTCCCCACAGTAGAGACAACATCCCTCAGTAAGCCACCTCCTCTGCTCCTCAGCCGACAGCTGAGTTTGACCAATCTCCATTGGAGTCTCCTCAGTTCTGGCTGCTGGTTTGGGAAGAGAAGGAAGAGAGAGGTGAGACTGAAACCCTGACGCCCCTCCCTTGGGAGTCTCCCCTGTCTAAATCCTTTGTCCACCAGAGCTCCATCTGATCTGAGATCCTGATCGCTTGTTCGATAATCAGGTCTAAAGAGTCATTATCCTGGGAGAACCCCATCTCTCGACTGATGGACCGATTCAGTCCGGAACGAAACGTGGTGACTAACGCCTGAAAGTTCCATCCTGACTCCACTGCCAGTGAATGGAACTCACAGACGAACTCCCTAATGGAGCGCTCTCTCTGTGCTTGATACACATCAGCAGCTGCCCCGCATGCTGCCTGCGGACCGGGTGATCATACACCCTTTTCACTTCCGCCTCCGGACTATCAAAAAAGTGGATCGCAGGTGAGTCTATCTCAAACAGAGCATTAAAATAGCTTAGCGGTGACCCAGCTAAAAGGCTGGTGACATATGAGACCTTAGTGATCTCCTGTCGGAAGCAGTTAGGCTGTGCTCTAAACCAGTGTTTTTCAACCTTTTTTCAGGCGAGGCACCCTTTAAATTCATGAAAACTCTGAAGGCACCCCAAACTTTTTCTTTCTATTTGAATGTAGGTTAACATCGTCACACATGTTTCAGAGGATCAACAAGTACAATGCACATGTAACAAACCACACACACACACACGCAGGCAGGCACATGAAGACATTTAAATTCAATTCAATACCCTGTGCCATGGGGCTATTTCAAATTCAATTAAATGTACTGATTTAAATAACTTTACACATTTCTGATTATTGTGCATCCCTGTCCAAAAGTAAGGAGTTGCATCCCTCAAACATAAGTACTTAAACGTTCAGTTATTATTACACACACACACACACTGTGACATGTGACATGTCTTAGTGTGAGTCAGTGTGGATGTGCCTGATGTGTGAGGGTATGGGTGTGTCCCGTTAGAGTGAATG
>JAPSES010000228.1:4495236-4507011 GCA_029822895.1 Maxillicosta whitleyi
ATATGGTTGTTGATCTTGTTGTTTTGGGGTTTTTTATTTTAGAGTGCAGGATCATATTAGATAGATAGATAGATAGATAGATAGGTAGATAGATAGATAGATAGATAGATAGATAGATAGATAGATAGATAGAATTAGATTGGCCAAAATAAATACATTTAAATACTGACAGGATATTGGCTCCAGTTTTTTTTCTTAAATATTCCATTAAATTTTAATAACCAGTGTTGGTATTTGTGGTTATATCATGCTTTTCACTGAATAATAACTCAATAATGAAAAGAGGTGAGAAAAGTACAGATGCACCGTAACTCAGATTTTCATTTTCTTTTAACAAAATAAATCATATTCATAAACACAACCTCTGTCATATAGTTATTTCTGGTGGAAAACAAACTGGGGCTGGCTGTAAATGAGCTTTTCTGACAGTGTTAATAGTGTGCTTACCAGTGTGAACCCGGTGGTGCGTGTCCAGTTGATGCTTCAGACTAAATTTCTTGGGACAGTGTTGGCACTGGTATGGTTTTTCAACCTTGTGGTCTTGTCGATGTGACTGTGGATCACATCGACAAGTATTTCTTCCACAGAATCTGCAGCCTGCACAGGACTCATCTGTGACAACATGCAGGAAACAGATGAAGGTGTGATGAAGTTGTGAAATAAGACTATAAACTTCCACTTACTACTTAGGTGCATGTTTGTATTTTTTGCCTTTATGCTTTCTGTTTCAGCTTTGTAGCTTTTTAACACTGACATAGCTCTTACTGAGATACTGTTTTTGCCTGAGCACTCGTAAAGATGGTGTTAAATACAACACTTAATTCAACTTTCTGAAACACAAGTGTATATGGTCAGCATCCTGTTACGAGACAATACATTTGTTTGCTTTCTGTCTTTGCACAAATGTCCTGATAGCACCACGTATGTTAGAGTTTTTCTTTTTTAGATTCAAAGGTGTGAATTTGAGGTTAAGCTATAGTAGTCTTTTCAGTAGCATATACTTTTAAGGTTTTTCAGATGAAAACATGAAAACTTAGGTTTCGGCAGGATGCAGAAATAAAAGGGGGTGCACAGTAGTAGGGGAAATTGAGAGAAAAAAACCACAACAAGAGAAAACAGCCACCACTCTACAGACAACCTACTAAGACCTGCTGTCATTTATATGTTTCCTGTCCAATATTTCTCTGTAGCTCTCACCTAAAAGTCTTTATGACACGTCGCATTAACTTTAGATGTACGAAAGATTCTAAAATTTGTGTGTACACATACAACTGTTACAGTGTAAGCTTGGTTGCAATTAAGAAATAAGTTGCATAGTTTTATCCAAATCACCAATATCATGTTCCTCTGAGTAGAGATACTACACATGAGATAAGATACACTTATCGTGGTGACTGTGGAAAGCAAACTATCATAACACTGTGAATACAGTACATAAATATGCAGGACAACAAACAGATTCTGATCACTTCTGATGCTTTGACTTACAATATTATCATAGTAATTTACAATAATAGTTGTGTCTAATAAGAAATTACTTAAAGAAACTATAGATTTTTGATGAGGTCTGTTGCAATTCAGTACATACTGTACTGCATGTATCTCGCTGTATCTAGAAACCACACTACTGCTCCTGCTGCACCATGCTCTCAAAACCACAACTCTCTTGATCACTTTCCATTGCGTAGCTGCAGAGCTGGAGTCTGCAGAGGTTAGGGGTCACAAATAGACCTGCCATGTTACTGTTCTGTTGAATATTACTGTCACCCATCATGTTAAAATCATCAGTTCTAAAAAGGATAGCATCTACTGGGGCTGATATACTGTATGTACAGTGGTTGGTGTGTTTACCTGATGGTGTGGATGCTGACCCCCGCGATACCGGATCATTCAGGAGAATCGGACTGCAGCGTTGGCAGCTTTTAACGGTCTCAGTGGTGACTTTGCTCATATCAAGGCAACTGTGAAGAAGAAGCTTATGAAGCAGCCATCTCTAAAAATGTTACTGTGTTTTTAGTTTTATAAGGACATTGGTTTGACTAGTTTGTCACATACAAAAAATACTAAGAAAGGGACTAGAACAGCATGAAAAATGTCTGCATATATTTCACAACATCAAATATTATCACCCATTACATCACCCCTTCCTTCCTCTCATCCCTAACCGCAAAACATTTATGTTGGGGAGGGTAAAAGCTCATTCATTTAACTCTCAATATCAGAGTAGAAGAAACAGGATGATAACACAAGAGTCTTCTCTTTTCTCTCTTCTCTCTCTCTCTCTCTCTCTCTCTCTCTTTCTTTTTTTAACTACATGAAGACTTTGAAAAATTAATGCAGTACAGATAAGGTTCTTCTAAACACCGGAACTGTATTTCAGTGGGTGGAAAATTTTACAATTCTGCAAAGGAGGGGGTATATTTAGGGGGCTCCCCTACACTGTTTGAGTAGACTATGTCTAAACCGCCAAAACAGGCAAATTAATACATTCAATATTATATTGTTACAGTTTACATTATTGCAAAATGACAACCAAATCTCTATTTTGAGTCTTAAACTTAAAGGCTTAAAATTGATTTGGTTGGATTTTAAAATCACACGAACATGTTATTCTGTTATTTTTCTTTAAAAAAAAAAAAAAAGTGTAAATGGGAGCTGAGTAACAAGTCTGAGCTTGTCTTGAAAGAGTCTATATGAATTGGACTGGCAGGGAAGGGTTAACAGGGGAAACTGCAGCAGTTGGAAAGTGCTGGAGGTTAGATCACACACATCTACCCAAACAGCAGTGACTCAAACTGTCGCAAGGGAACAATTGAGCAAATTAGGTGATTCTAAATGACTGTGAAGGGAAAATTATGGAGACAATGATTGAAAATAAACATATTATTTTCCAGACTAACATCCTAATACAGGCTTACCTTGGTTCAGAGGTTTCAATGAGTGCACTTTGACTGTTTTTTTTCCTTTTTAACAGGCTTTGTTTGATTATGTTTCCCATCCCCGTAGATCCAGTGTAAGGGTTTTGAGAATAGTGTGGATGAAACCCTGAATAGCCCATCACAGAGCTGTGAACTGGGGCTTGAAGAGGGGAGGGCAGCAGGGGGAACACATGATGAGTGGAGAAGGGGAATGGGTAAGCTACAGCGGTCTGGTTTGGGGGCTGGAGTGGATGAGATGTGATTAGGTTTGAATAATTCTCTGCTATTCTCCTCAAGGTGCTCACAGAGTTCCACATGGTGGTGGGGAAGGACCAGTGACAAGAGGCGGAGCTAGTGCTGGACACTGGCCTGCTGATTACACTGTCTCTATTGCAAGGTGTAGCTGCCATGTCAGACGGTCTGTGCTTCTTTCTTGGAGACTGGGGGCTGCTGCGCTTCTTGGCAGCGTCAGGATGTGAAAACCTTTCCATTATAATGCAGTCATTTGCCTCCTCGGTGGAGGGTAGTGCCTCCTCTTGCATTATATTTCTATTTTGGCTGTGATCTCTTCCCTTTGCACTTTCTTTTGGTTCTTTTCCGTCTCTATTTTCTCTGGTGCTGTCATCTTGTTTGTGTCTGTAGTTGAGGGTATCTAGCTGTTTCCTGCATTGGTCCTCCAGTAGCTGCATCTTCAGCAGCTGGGCAGCATGCAGCAGGTGGTGCAGGTCGTCTGCAGACACCTCAAGTGCTTGTGTGTAGGTGAAGTCCAGCACCTGTTGGAAGGTGTGAGGTGAGAAGTACTCCAGGGTGCAGTGCACTGGGCTGTCTATGTCACCTTGGGAGAGGTGATGCGCTAGTGTTTCGCTCGCACAGGCCAGGACCAGCCGATGAGCACGGAAAGTTTGGCTCTTTACTGAAATGGTGGCATCGCACAGTGACCCTGAGCGTCGTAATTCATCAGCCTGCTTCAGGAAGTGGAAATACTGAGTGTTGTTGATTCGGATCATTTTCTCATTTCTTTGCTTTTGGACTCCTAATCCAATTGGATCAAACAAACAAATAGAAAATTCAGTTAGAAACCCGGTCAGGTTTTACATCACATAGGCAAAAGTCAAATGACCCATTGACCCGTATCAGCAAACTTACATAAAGCACATAAGCAACAGTTTGTTTCCTTTAGAATTTGGATTATAAGCACTTTCACCAAACACAGTCGCTGAATTTAGCACATACATTTTCTTTCCTTTGTTGCTAATGCTAAGTTATTTGCTCCAGTTGTATTAACTTGTAATTATGTTGGGCATTCTTTGTCTCCTTTGCTTTGTTCAGCTCTATTTCTGATTAGGTTATGTGTTGTTGACCTATTTTAAAGGGCCTCTGTAATTTCATTTTCATTTTCATTCATTTACATTTTTTTTTCCTGTTTGTTGAACTAAACATATTTTTTGAAGTGAAAAACAATGTGCTCTGTTCCAGTTGCGCAGTCCATGACACCCACATTGAATTAAAATTAGACTTGACATCCTGCCAAATAATCAAGAAACGATATGAGATTTCCAGATATGCTAAAAAAAAAAAAAAAAAAAACTTTACTAATTAACGGTAATAATAAATTAATTAATTAATTAAAGGTAATAACAATATGTTCCCTTGTACTTGTACTGAAGAGAGAACTGAAGGTGGAGAATAATTGACAGGGTTTTTGCACATTGTGTACAGTAAAAGGTACAAATTTAATTAGATTTGATTGCTGTTAAAACATTTCCGTGTCACTTCAAAAGTGATGAATTTTACACTTTTGTGACACAGAAATAAAAACAGTGTCTTCAATCACAGCCATGTCTGATATTCTGTGTCAATGTCTGGTTGATTTGTGGATATGTATTCTGTTTTCTGAAAGCTTTGATATTCTGCGCTTTCATATACACTCTAAAGCCACAAAGCCCGAACAGTATATGAAACCATGACTAATGACTGTACACACGAGAAAATATGAGTAAAGTTTGAATGTCAACAACAATAAGACAACAACCAGCGGTGGAATATGTAAATATAAAGTATGTCATGCAATTATTTGGAATTTTACAACTAAAAGTGAGAACACAAGGATCAAAAGAAGACAGAAAGAACGTGGCTGTGACTGTGTTGAAACAACCGGATGCAGGACAGGTTTTGTCTTCACACAGTCTGAAGTCTAATGAGCCTTTATGATTATACAGTGTGTGGTTGGTTTCTGCAACAGAGGTCACACAGCAATTATAGTTTGTTTTTTTTCTTTTGCACAATCGCAACCCCATTAGGCTCTTTGATTGTGACTGTAAATGGAAAGTAGTTGTGAGACAATATGACATTTAGTCGTCCACTTACTGGAATGTAAAAAAAAAAAAAAAAAGTGCATACACAATTTTTTTTATGCACTTTCTTAATCTGTTTTCTGTTTATTTATGAAAACAATTTTTTTTTATAAATATTGTAGCAAAGTAGCAAGACTTTTTAAAAACTTTTTAAAATATGTATTTATTATTATTAATTAGAATTAATTACTGCTACCACGGGGATAGAGTCTATTTTGAGGTGAAATGCTGTTGCAAAATAGACAGAGTCTATCCTTGATATTTATCATAATTTAGTCCGTTATGTGTAGGATTTTTTTGTTAGTTATGGGATCTGACAGGAATTTAGGATAGGTAGAAGGATGGGGTACGGGGGTGAGAGATTATCGGTTAAACTTCATCCTGTTCCTTTTCGATCATTTGATTTTCTTTTTATATAAATATTTTGTTGTTTGGTTTTAATGTTTTATTTGAAACAAACAAACAAACATTTTATGCTGCATGTAATTTTATTTAGTTTGTAATGTCAAATGGCAATAAAGGCTATCTATTGTATTGTATTGTATTGTATTGTATGGTATTTTCTCCATTAGGTCTGTTATATTAGATATCAGTGTTATAATTTTCACATACTAAGCAGGTCACAGTTTTGCGGCGCATGTAAAAAGTACAGCCCGTTGAGAGTGAAAGTGACACTGTTGCAGCCTTATGAACTGTATCTGTTTCCAATACATTTACATTTTAGTTAAATATGCATATATTATTGCCATAATTGCATAATTTAAACATAGAAAAACTATTAAACTTGAAAATAAATATAACAGGGCAAACACATTACACCCAACATGCAACACCTTCGAAGGTTTTGACACAACATTTAGGGTCATCAAAGACGCAGTTTTAATATTTGTCCAGGCTTTGTGGTTTAGAGTATGTGTGACAGTGATGAATATCTATATCTTACATTTCTACATATTGACCAGACATTGCTTAATGTTTCAATAACCGTTTAAATCCAGATAATTGATCATTTTGATTCTCAGATCCCACAAAATGCTATGGTGTCAAAAACTGTACAGCACATAAACAGTATATATATCATCTAACACATGTTTTATCATATATGAATCTTTTTCAATTGGTAATTATATAAAGTTGTATTGTCAGTATGAGTGCAATGCGTTATTTATTCTAATGTAGTTGTAGAACCTAAATTTGATACTATTGATAAAGTGGTTAAATCATTGTCACTTTAAAATATGCTTATATATTATTATTATTATTATTATTATTATTATTATTATTATTATTAATAAATATAGATGGAATTGTTTTCATTTGCAAAGTGGGTTTATAGATTTGTTTGTGCGCGGCTACTTGAATTTGAACAGTTGCTTACATTTCTGCACTAGTTCTATATCCAAACTTAAATTTTACATATAATGGTGCTCTAATAAAAGCTGAAACCTACAGATTACTTTTATTTTATTGTGATGTTTGATGTTGTGTAATGAGCACCATCTTGACCTTATCATCATCGACCTGATAAATGTAGCTAAAGATCTAGTCTGCTTTAGACATGCATGCTTGTGTAATACTCAAATCCCCCGCCTTACAAAGCTGTGACATAGTTAGCAAAGGTTTAAACTCTTTGGTGTTACACTGGTAAAAGTGTCTGCATATATGAGATAAATACTTCTGTTGTTGGTAAATGAAGTTACAGTCAGCCTCCCGTCTCATCAGAACATCTACACGGGGAACAGAAGATCAATAACAGCTTACTGTGTTATGTTTACAGTACATCACTCACAACTAAAGATAAAGATGATCTGTGCTAAAGTGCATGTGGTTTTTAGTGTCAGAATGTTCACAACCAGCGAGCTGTACGAAAGAAACACCTACCTGTTCAGTGAAAATTCTCCCTGGAGAACGATGAGCTACTCTGCATCATGTCTGTGACTCCTACAGTGTCTTAATCTGTCTGGTTACAGGTTTGATGAGGGACAGGGTGGTTTCCACTTTTGTCTTTGCAGTCCCTCCTCTTCAACTCATCTCTTCCTCATTGGTTCATTGATTACAGAAAGACATCATTTGCTTTTTTGACATAATTTGTGTTTAATTCCTCAAAATCTCCTTAATATGTAATATTCTTCATTCTACATCCTTTATGCACACACACACACACACACACACACACACACACACACACACACACACACACACACACACACACACACACACACACGGTCATTATTACATAAAAAACATATTTGAATTTCCTGATTTAATTATTATTTAATTTAATATCTTGTTCAATCATAAATTACAGTACATGCCAAAATGTGAGTGTTTTTTTTTTTTAATATAAAATAGAAATATAGCGGATGGGACAGTGGTTCGAGGGACATTTACATACTTTACTGATGCTGTGCTGTGTAGCTGTAAATGCTGTACATGGTTTCCTCTCCTCTATCATCACTTACTGGTCACTACATTAATAGGCTGTTCACTACAGAGACAATAACCACATCAAACACCCTGTTCTGTGACAGGAAATATACAGGCTACAGACTGCTGGTACCAATATGTAGAGTTTGGCCTCACTGAAACCTGCACCCTTCAAAGTGAAATATATTTGTCACTCTTTTGGTGTGTGTTAAACATTGATGTTAAAATGTGTGAAAAATAGGCCAACAGTAGACAGCTGGTCAGTTCATTGTATTAGTACATGTATGATTGCATTTGGTTATGTCATAATTATCATTTAATCAAGTTTATAGCTGCTCAGAGGTTATTTGTTAGCTATTTTTTCTTTATGATTTCTCTTTGATTCAGCTTTATCCAAGTTAATTATATCATTCTTAACACATTAGTGCTGATGTACTCTAGTGATGCACAGGTTCCATAGTTGACAGGACATTACAACTAATGTACCCTGTGAACACGGCCACTGGTGTTCACTTGAAAAAACAACTGACTGAGAGGTAGTGCTAAAGGAAGTGAAAAAGGTGATAGTTGGAGGACCACTTAGTGTAAACAGTCAAGTGTTCTAATAATGTGCAACAAGCTCACTGTACAATTTAAACAGGTTAAAACAGGTTAAATTAATATGTCTGTAACACTACTTTATACCCAGTGGTGGCAACAGTACAGATACTTGTGTATAATATAAGCATTGACTGAGCTTTGATACTTAACTAAAAGTGAAAAACTACAGGCTGTGAAATGTAAAAAAAACAAACAAAAAAAAAACCAACAACAACCCATTGAAGAACTTTTATAGACTGTTTCTGTCCAAAGGCATCTCCATTTCCCATCGTATTAATAGAATTTAAAGCTAAATGAAACAAAGACTGAAACTAATAAACATTAGCTTTATTTTCAATAACAGTAAAAGTTACTGTTTGTCATATTCGATATGCTGAGATGGGTATAAGGGCTAAGGTTTTTTATGTGTTATTGTGTCACCTATCACCTATTGTCATCTGTCAAAGTTGACATCCATCTTGATGTTAGAAAAGTGATGCAAAAATGATACAAATAAAAATGATCAACAGTTATAATTAGGAAATCAGAATGTAAGATTGTGCTATTTAAATGAAGGTAGAAGTAAAATTCAGAAAAATAGATATGTGATCCACAAAAACATTACTGAAGCAAAGTATATTTGTAATGTCTCACCTCTGTTTATGGCTAATGTTAAGCTTAGTATATATTATATTATATTATATTATATTATATTATATTATATTATATTATACTCCTGCAACTACTTGTACAAATGATAGAAAACTCTACCATCTATGTAACTATATAATAAACACTGTCACAACACACAATTTGCAGCTTTCTAGTACAGAAGATACTTGTTTGATACAGATACAGAAAAGTGCAGCTAAAATATCATGGTTAGAGGAGTTGACATAGAGTCTTCACACTATAGATATATCTGGCACATTCTTGACAGATGAATAATCACCTATATCGAAACGTCCAAACATTGTTACTAGAAGGTGCAGTAGTTTCCTCTCAGATTCAATTCAAAATTCAGTTCAATTACAATATGATGAGATAAGCCTCGCCTCAACTGTCTATTGAAGTTTTAACTTTAGTTAAATTGAATAAATAAATACAAATAAATGACCAGAGTAGTGTACAATTAGAGTCAACAGTCAAGTCGGAATGAGTAGCGAGCATTTTTAATGTTTACTTCACCAACAGTCAACAAAAAAGCATCTTGAAGCATCAAAATCACACCAAAAGCCAGAAGAAAGATGAACCATGTCATCTATTTAGTAGCAAAAATAACTTTATAAAAAAAAAAAAAAAAGGAGCCAAGTCGAACTCCAGATATGTCTAAGATGCTGAATCAGGCCAACGTTAAGTGTAGAAAAAAAAATGCTGATTACTTGCTGAAACAAAAACGAAATAATCTCTCCCAAAGCTGCACTCTGCAGTTTCCTTTTCAACAGCTGGGATCGACTATAGCCAGTAAATTGCAATTGCAGGCCAGATGGCAGTATTTCTGATGCGATGAAATCTGATTAATAGGACAGTGTAAGCCCATGTAATATCTGAAGGCAAAAGCCCTTTGAAGTCACATCTGGTATGAATTTTGGAGTAGGACTGAGGACAAAGTAATGTTACACATGGGTTTAAATGTTATTGTTTCTAGTCAAGATTTTGAGAATCGAATGAATGGATTGTTAGAAATATCTGTTTATCTGATGAAAGAAAATGTTTTTGTGCATCAGCTGATGTCTTTTTTAATTGAGCGACATTGTATTTTTGCCCCTTTGTCATTTGGTGTCAGTTTAAGCAGGTCTGTGTCACAGTTTGCTTTAAAACTGTCTCCTTCTTCACTTCCATCTTTTGGCCCCTCCCTCATCTTGCCTCACGTCATCAACAGCATCAGCGTCATCACCTGTTGCTGTCAGGTGAGTCTTATCAGCTGGTCAGCTTATATGCAGCTCTGGTTCAGATACTCTTTTCCTGGTTTTCCTAGTGCAGGACTGTCGAACTCATTTTAGTTCAGGGGTTACATTCAACTATATTTGGTCTGAAGTGGGCCAGACCATTGAAATAATAACAGAATAATATAGAAATAATGTCAACTCCAAACTTTTTTCTGCATTTTAGTGTGAAAAAAAGTGAAATGAAACAATGAAACTGTTTATTATCCTTTCAAACAGTGCCAATAACATGAACAAACTGAAAAATCAGTGTAATTTGAACAATATTCAGTTTCAGTTTATCAATTCCACATGTTCATTATAACTTACAGAAGCAGTGGATCTACAAATACACAAAGTATTTAGTAACAGGAAAAAATTACATTGACTTGTCAAGTTCTTTACATTTGTTCAGATTATTGACATTTTTTGGGGGGAAATTATACTTTGTTTTAGTGTCAACACGTGAAAATATTTACATTTACAAAGAGACAAATGTAGAGTTATGAGTATTTCTAGGTTATTCTGATAGTATTTGACTGATCTGACCCACTGCTGATTGAATTGGTCTGAATATGGAACCTGAACGGAAAAGGCAGGCGGCGGTCAAACACAGGTCCAAGGCACAGAAAACAGGTCGTACACTAGAACAGACAAGACTAGGAACAAATGCTGGAAGGTTAAGTTGAATTAACGTTCTGGCAAACACACACAGGGAAAGAACCCAAGCATATATAGCGGCCACCTGATTAGGGACAGCTGCCGTTAATCAGGTGGCAGGGAGGGATTTAGAAGTCAGAGGTGAGAGGGAGGGGACAAGAGAGAAGGAGAGAAAGAGAGAAAGAAAAGGCCAGACATGACAGTATGTGTTTGTGTCACAATTAGATCAATACCATATTCATCTGTGTATGATGATAAAGATATATGTAAATAGAAAAAAACTCATTATAGTGTGCAGATGCATACTGTATACAGAGTAAATCTAACAATCCCAACTGTTATGAAATTAGGTTTTTATCAGTGTTTTAGTTAAATTTTTAGTAGCTGGATCCTTAAATCTAAATCTGATATAACTAACACAATGTCCTCAATCCCTCTCCCCTTAAACGTCACAGGAAGGTGATATGAACCACAAGGTTGTTTCCTTATAATTTGGTTTCTCACACCTTGAAAATGTTGATGCATAAGATGCAACACTGACACCTCTTTTGACATTTCGTTTTTTTTTGTGGATTGCCTCAGAAATTACTGTTCCATATTCACTTTTTTTTACTTGCTATACAGCACATTGTGTGAATTAGACCACAGCTTTATCTCAGTTTGTGTGGAAGGGTGAGTATGTACATGTGTACGTGCATTATGGGAGGTGTTGTGCATACCACTGTCTGCGCAAAGAATCATTTTCAAGTGTCTCTCAAACCGCCGGACAGTGTGATCTCATTTATTCCTTTCAGAATACTTAGCATCATACTAACACTTAAATGTCATCTGATTTTACATGAGACAGACAGAACTGATGCATAGGGCTTCACCTACCAGTAATATCTAGACTGTCGGGGGGGGGGGGGGGGG
>JAPSES010000228.1:4515171-4539599 GCA_029822895.1 Maxillicosta whitleyi
CCCCGCCTTTCCCCATAGGTTGCTGGGATAGGCTCCAGCCCCCCCCCCCCACACACACACACACACACCAATGCTCTTGAGGATGAAGGGGTTCTAAAAATGAATGAATGAATCATATGATGAGTTATAGAAGTGTATCTTACGGATATCGCTGTGCAGCTCTTTAGCCAAGGTAGGATCCTTGTAAAGCAGTGCAAGACTCTGGTTCATCCTCTCCTCGATCACATGGAGGTGTGTGTAGACCTGTAAAAAAAAAATAAGCAGTGGATTGAACTCTTAAATTGACTGATGAAATTTCAGTTTCTGGAGTAATATGTTGAAAGCTGCTTTTGAAGTTTTAAGGCTTTGATTTTAATTTAATAAAAAAAAAAATAAAAAAAACATCCGCTTCATCACTTTAAGTTTTCTATTAATGTATCTGTAGCTGCGCGTTAACACTTCAGCACTTTATGTTGTGTGTGTCAGCAGAAAGGAGCTTCACATCTCAAAAAGCACAGGTGCATATAAAAAGCATTTTAGAGCATTTATCTCATACATTCTCAAACACACCTGGAATTTCATCTGCTCAGCCTTCTGAGGGTCGACGGCCACAATATGCCGATAATGCCTGAGCGTATGTCTGCGGTCCTTCTGTTCTGCAGCAATGTACCGCTTCAGAGCCTGCAGCACACGCTCTGGCTGGAAGATGAAGGAAAACGCAACGTCAAAAACACAGTCTTAAACCCGACACACAGAACTAATACAACCCGTGGACCTCCAGTGATTCGGAAATGACCTCCACTCATTTGAGTTTCATGTTCATTCTCTTGTGATAAGTGACATTTGTTTTTTACTCAGATTTACTGACATTATTCACCGACTCCGATGTCAAAGGCAACTTCAGCACTGACAGAAAGACAGAAAATGAATGTTCCCTGTTGTAGCTGTTAAGCGTCTCATCGTCACATTTGTTTTTTCCAGTGAATTTCCTGACTATATCACAATGTAAGCCTCTTGAATTTCCTCATGAAACACATTTAAAACTTTAATTTAACATCACCAGTGCATCCTCAACCAGGAAATAAAACTAGTAAATCAGTACAGGAAGCAAAACATGATGAACATCCCATCAAATTACAGAGATGGTGATTCCCAGGGGGCTAATATTGTAATAAGACTTCTGTGTTCACTGAAATACAATCGGTCATTTGTGGTGAAATTTGAACTTTATAAATGCCCAACATGGATGATTCTCATGGGATTAAGATCATGGATGACCTCTGCAGTTACAAACATTACATTATAAAATACCAGAGCTTCACATGTAACTTTAATCCAGTGATTCTCAATCTTTTTCTCTTTCGCCCCCCTTTTGAGGATGAAAAATCTCCAGGCCCCCCTCAATCCCAACAACAGTGTAACAGTGGTACAACTTTTATTGAAAGAAACATCAATATTGTAACGATACTTTTTGCTTTTCCTTGAATAATAACTCAACATGACTGCTCCCTGAGACAATACTTTTCCAAATAAAGATAAGAAATGCCCAATTATTTTAAAATATTAAAATTAAGATAGCAGTTACTTTTTTTTTTTTTTAGAAGAACAAACACATTTTGGTAACAAAGATGAACATTTCAACAATATTAGTGGCTACAATGAGCCTGTTTACATTGCACAAATCAGAATATTAAAGTGCAAACTGTACAAACTGTGCAAAAACAGAAACATTGCATATTTTTCTTTTCCAGTCCAATCTTTGTCCGTTCTCCAAACCTAAACTCTTTGTCATGGCAGTAGATTTGTTTGTTGTACGTCCCTAAAATGAATCCAAGGTGATCCTACACTGAAACATTAGTTCCACCTGCTACACGTTTTAACCCGAAGAAAAAAAAAAACACCCAGGAGTGATCCAATGCGCCCCCCCCGCAAACCTCCATGCACTTTGAGGGACACTGCATTAATCCAAAAGTGCCTATCACCATAGATTCAGACAGTGGTTATGTCTGGGCCTTACCTGGGGAGGATCAGACTGAACAGCGGTCAGGTAGTTCTCCAGGGCCAGGCGCCGGTTGTTATTGAGTATAGCCTCTACTCTTGCAAGATGAGTCTCCACCAGCCGCTGCCTCTCACCAGCAACCTGCTCCTCCAGCGTCTGAAGCACTGACTGGAAGTGCTGATAAAAGACAAAACACACACATGATTCCAATTAGCACTAAATGTACATTTTGATCATCGTCTCTCCTTTCAGTATGAAAACACTAAGTTAATAAAGCAGTTTGATAAAAGTCTGCTTACCTCATTCAGGGCCTGTCGCTCTGATTTTGGGAGGTTCTTTGACTGATTGTCTGCTTCTGCCCACTCTTTCATAATCTACACAATAGAAAGATCACCATTAAATAAATGTTGACACAATAATTCTTTGAAATAGGGTCAAAGACATGCAGCACCCAGTAGAAGCTTTAATTCATGCCTCCCAGCTCTAGTGACATAGATATGTGCATTTTTTTAATGTGCTCTCCCTCACTGCAGGTGAATCCCGTACAGGCCAGCACCCCTGTCATTTGGAGAATTAGATTAGGGATTAAGAGCGATGGAACTGCAAGACCTATGTGAGATTAATGAATCGACTGCCAATCCTTCAACCTGCCCGCCAACAAACTATTAGCCCGTTCTTAGCCCTGTGAAATTCACCTCATTTATGCGCTTCATTCTCCGCTCCTCCAGGTCTGTTTTAGCACGGAGGAAGTTGGCGTGCTCAGTCTCATCCACAGGCTTCTCAAAATAAACATCAACACCGTCTGTCGGACGAGGTGTAGGCACTGGAGGGGAAACGCAGAAAACAGAGGTTATTACTGTCATCCAGGCCCGATGTGAAAGGGAGCAATTATCCTGTAATTAAATGGACAGGCCTGCTCAAAATAATACACGGTGCACATTATGTGATTAAGAACCGAAAGGGTAGACCTTGTCAAACACACAAGACAAATCACTGTGAAGTGTGTGTGTGTGTGTGTGTGAGACAGAGAGTCAGAGACAAGAGTTTTGACTAGAAAACAGAGTAAATGAGTTGACTCCATGGTTGGTATTATCCTGGTTGTCCTCACTGTCCACTCAGCGATAGCAGCTTCTCCTGTGGTTGAAAGGACCAGAGAAAGTCTCTACCTCAGAGGCTGAATTAGTGTGTAGTGGTTTTCTTTCTCCATGCTTCCTTGTTTGCTGTCACTGTTAATTTCACTTTTGCTGTTTTAAGGCTCAGACCACTTTTACAGTTACCAGTGCAAGTGTTGAACGCCATCATGTGTTTCTTGCAGACATTTATATAACCTTATTTTGGGGGGAAGAGTGGTCATCCTTGCTGACTTCCATGTCTTTTTGGATATATCTACTCATACAGCGAACATGGTCAGCCAGACAGCAACTTAGCACAATATGCTCCAATTTGCCAAGATGCAAATCTCATTTTGAAGGTGTTAATTCTTCTTTCTTGTCTAGGATATATTGCTCATAACTCACTTTCATACACTACCAGCTTGGTCTTCACCTGACCTGCAATTTTACAGTAATTTGTAATAGAAAGTGTTGTCAAACATGATGTTGCTATTGTTTTTTCGTATCATTTTATTTGTTGCCACCTTCCCAAACCTCTCTGGGAGGACAGGATCTTACTGATCTAAGGTAAGTGGATTAATTGTTAGTAATCAATGACTGTGAGATTGCACTGATGTCTGCGCTTGCTCAGACCTGGGGTAGACCCTGTGGTGTGTGTATGTGTCGGTTTACTCTACCTGACCCTGTGCAAAAGCACTTTAAAGAAAAAAAGAAAAAAAAAAACACCTACTAACCCCAGTTGGCAGTTGCACCTATTGTTCTGTATATTTCCTGTACACCTTGTATCTGCAAGTACTATATGCTATGTTTATTTCCTCTACTGTAAGTTGCTTTGGATAAAAGCGTCTGCTAAATGTAATGCAATGTAAGTGTCAAAGACTTCAAGTGTTTTTGTGCCCTATGGTGTTTGTCTGTAGTCTTATTCATTTAATCATCATTCTGATTATATTGAGGTTTGGAGCTCATTTACAATACACATAGAAAAAGAATGATATTAAAAGTATTTTGTAGACAATGAAACCTAAACTGTAATAGGTGGACTACAATGAAACACTGGATAAAAAAAGGTGCTTGGGTTGATGTGTTTAGAGATTCTGCAGAAGTAGTTCAGCAGTGTTTGGAGTTCTAGATGGATGTATGGAATAACTGCTGTGTCACCAGCAAACAACATATGCCCAGTAATAACTTACAGGAGTGATATTTAGCTTTAAAAAAAAAAAAAAAAAAAAGGATTTTGCATTTTAATTCCATTTTGGTCTACATAATCTCTAAATGCTCTGCTTGGGTCTGAATTCTTCATTAATTCAACTCCACATGTCCATCTTCAACCCTATCTTTGAGTAATGACACCAGAAAAGTGGTTTTGAGCACTGGCCCTTTAAATGCACATAAGCCCCGCCCCCTCCAGGTTGTTGACTGTGCTGCTCTGTCCTGTTCAACCAACAACTGAACATTTCAGGTAATTGGCTCAAAGTTTGGACATATTTTCAGTATGGACTACAACTGCTGCTGCTGACAAACAATTATGGTGCATTTGGAGAAATGTTTATCAAATGTCTTGACCTTATATGTCCAGATGTCAGGACATAACAAGTTACAGACATAACAAATTAAGCATGAATTAAAACAGTTTGTAGAAACCCACTACATTCTTGCCAAAATTAATCTAAAGATATATTTTCAGCACCTGGAGGGTTCAAATTAAAATTTTGTGAACTATTAGGGTCCAAATACACAAATAAATGAACCAAAGACTAATGAGAGTGAATAAAATCTAAATATGACCTCTTTAACATACTCTTATTTTGGTTCTGAGGTGAGCAGAGTTGAAAACCCTGCCATCTGATCTGGTGCACCTGTGGTTCTGGTCTAGAATGAAGACACTTCTGAGGTGCACCATTGAACACTACAGCCCGTTTCATTTTACTGTGAACATGCTTTAGGTAGTGGGTCTATGAGAGAATCCTACAAATGCCTTGCTTACTGACTAGATCTAATGTGTTAGTGAGGTGAAATGAATGACTGTGGATAAACCGCATTCAGTCTCTTGGTTGGTGCACACTTGTTGAGTCTGCATTTATTCTATATATCATTGCAGCATTGAAGACTATGACTGAATGACTGAAGTTTCCAAAGAGAATAGAGATGAAAGGTTCTAGAGGGACTGAATTGGGTGTTTTAACCCTTACATACTTACATAGGTCAAATTTGACCTGTTTTGACATTTAACAGTAGTAAAAATACCCTAAACATTCTTTTATCCTGAAATTTGATAATTTTTTTCTAATTTTTTCCAAAATACATAAAAATTAAAATATTAAAAAATGTTATACTTTTGTACAGGGGCTACCGATTTTTGGACACTGAAGCTGGTTCAGTTAAATTTTACATGTAAATCATAATGGCTTTTAGGTTTTTATGTTATGTATGTATGTATGCATGCCCTTTCTGCTCTGAAACATTATATTTCTATATTACATATATTTATTAATGTGGGATAGTCTCTTTAGACATTCTAAATAAATCTGTAGTTCAGAATTTGGTATAGACACTTACTATGAGAGAATTCTTGGTCTGGGTCAAATTTGACCAAACTGTGAAGACTTCAGGTTTGTTAGGTTTAAGGTCAAATTGAAGGTTGGGGAAGTATGATGTAGGTATTTACTTCTACTGTTGGATTTAAAAGCATTATATTCACCACTTCAAATGATATTCAAACCATTACCACCCCTCACTGAAATTCTTACCTTACACATGTATTTGACTTATCCAGACACATGTGTAAGGACTTCAGCTGCTCTATTCACTGTGCATGAACTCTGACACACTGTATTAGGGACACTCACAGCTGTCTCCCTTCATCAGAGGTGCTGAGGTGGTGGGTTTGTGGTTTTTTTCATCGTAGAAAAAGTCCAGATAGTCGGATGTCTGGTACGGACCTGAGTCAATAGGGTATTCATATTCCTCTGGATCTTTCACTGCTACTGCCCCTTCTTCATCTTCCTCCTCCTCGTCCTCGACATCGTCCTCATCAACTTCCTCCTCTTCTTCTTCTTCCTCCTCTTCCTCCACCACTTCATCGTCCTCTTCTTCCATATCAGCCTCTTCCACATCCGTGTCAGGAGAGGGGCTTGGAGTGGGGGCTGTCACTTTTGCACTGTAAAAAAAAAGAAAAAAAGAAAAAAAAGTGTGAGGTCACATTAATAAAGAACTTCTCTTCAGGTCATGCTGTATCAGTTAGTAGCTGTCTTACACAGAATTGGTTCTTCCACTGGTCTGGGATGTGAGTATCTGAGGAACAGAAGGGACTTCTCCTTCTGTTTCCCCTTTGCTGGTAGAGCTACTTCTGCCTGGGCAGCACACGTACTCAACCCCACGGTAATGGTCTCCACACGGCAACAGCATTCCATAACTGTGGAGCTCCAGACTCTCTGCAGTGCATGCCTTTAACAGACATAACAAAGGAGTGGGTTAATACAAGTGCAGAGAACTTGTTCAAGTAAAAACAAAGGTCATCAAGTAAAAAGATACTAAATCATAGTTTTATCCTTGTCAATAAGAAGCAGAATATGACAAAATAGCCTGTAAACTGCACCTAAAAACATCTATGAATGTCATCCGGTGGTCCCAAAACCTTGCACAATTGCAAACAATCCAGGCTCTTTTCATGGGTCATTCCATGTTAGTGGAATGATCTACAGAGCACTACCAGAACAGGGGCATGCCAGCCTATCTTGGTATCTTTGGTATTTTTTTTATTTTATTGCTTTTTATTGTTTTTAATTGTACAGCTGTGTTTTAATCATTAAACTATACTTGTTTTTTATTCTTTTATTTTGGTTTTTATTTAGTCTTCTGCACAGCTCTTTGGTCCACTGTGGTTGTTTTAAAGTGCTTCTCAAATAATGGAGAGAGAGAGAGTAAAATGTATTTTGTGACATTTCTAAAGTATTTTATGTGCATACTAAAACTAAGTTGTGGCTGGTGTACTGCATAAAGACAGCATTATTAGTTCAGTCATGTCAGTAATTGGTCATGTAGTAGTGTTCAATAGTAATGGGATTGTGATGATATTTAATTTTTAATAAGTGAATCCTGAGATATAAAAAAACAAAACAAAACAAAAAACATATAAGATCTGACAATGTCACCCATATGCAGTTAAATGTTGTGCCTTTATTTCTAAATTGTCATTTTAAGAATATAATATAACATAACCCCCATCACCTCTTTAGCAATGTTGTGCCAGTAGACATAGCTCTCGCATGCATCCATCTGTTCCTGGTGGAGGAAACGGCATCGGTCTGGAACCAGCAGGACCTCGCTCACATACTCGCCTTCTGCAGAATCAGCAAAAACTGGTGTTGATGGAAAATCATTTCAGGCAGTGTGAGGGAAATGATATAAAACTGAACATCAAGAATGAATGTGGAAAAAGGCAGTCATAAGAATAATATAGAAATGATTATAAGCTGTATAATACATCAACTAAATAGAACATATATGTTGAAGTGGACTAGAATAATAGTGATTTTTTTTGTATATTTTTAAACAGGGACGACAGGTTACATTTACACTTACTACTGTCATAAAGTCATATGACTGTTGTGTTTCATTTAATAGGCCTCCATTTTGTACAGTGAATAATGTACAAATGGAGATGGTTTTACATTCACCTCATTATATTCTGACGAGCACATGCATGAGGAAAATTCATACAACATGTAGTACAACAGAAATCAAACATGCTAGAGACAGATTTACATCAGCGTGCAAATGTTTCAAAGCACCTCATGGATTCAGTTCAGTACTAGATTATTCATTCAGTGCAGCATTCTTAGCCTATCTTTCCCCCTAGTGGTTTTTAGCAGACATGACCTCCCTGCAACACTGCTGTGTGTTCAGCTGCATACACAATGTACAGCTGCATGTCATAAAAACACAATACAACTGAACTAAAGGACTTGTCCAACCTGATTGTTGTTTGCCCATACAGCAAAAATACATGTATTTTTCTGCTTTGATGCAAGATGATGATTTATGTAAGATGTTATATAAGTACTATAGTTAGTGCTGATATTTTATTTGGATCACAGTCACAAAGCCATCATTTTTTTTTTTTGTGTAGTTCTTTCTGCATGTGTATGGATGGTGTTTGGGCAGAGCTTTCTCATCTTTCTCTACTCAAAAAGGGAACGTCTGTGCACTGAAAACATCTGTGGAAACATAGATCTGTCACTACCCTAAAATATTTAGCAATAGTACGAATCACAGAGGTTGTAAATTTTAGAATGTGAGCGGTAATGTACACTTTCACATTTTTAACGGGATTATAGAACCACATCAAGACACTTGTCCCATAGTGTGCAGAAGCAACCACTGAAAACAAAATGTATAAATATTATAAAAAATGTTCAGAATCTCTGACGTATGTGTGGTTAATCACTGTAAAGCATTCAATACCAGCTAAATTTCTATATTAATATTAAATCACTTTTAATGACAAACAGTTTTTGCCATTACTCATTGACACGGTTGCTTAAAAAAAAAAAAAAAAACATACTAAAATTAACATTCTGCAAGGGGATATTACATAAATTTAGGATGAATGATGAGATCAACTATTTTCTTTTGAAATGGTGAAAGTGGCAAAGTATTTTTTTTTTTTTAACATGCCACCCCACTTCCTCTTTTCATGTTTCCTGTCTGTTCTCTGTGCATTACTAACCTGAAGCAAAGTGAGAATAAAATACATAAATATCACAAGATTCCACAGGATTGAACACTTAAATATAAAAGGCCCCTTGGGTGTCAATTTTATAATTCATAGAAATGGGAAACAATAAAATACACTGTTTATTTCTCTTAACACACCACTACTATAGCAACAAAATGTAAATCTATAAAAGAGGCTTGTGTGTGTGTGTGTGTGTGTGTTTGTTCTCTTCAAGGTGTGCTAAGTGTTTCGTGTTATTCTTACCTACACAGCGGTAGGGCACAACTATGAAGGGGCGATTCTGGCAGTAGCCCCAGACCTTCTTACACCAGAAGGGGAGTTTGACAGGTTTTGTTGCCTCCTTGGCATGGGAGATTTGAAGATTTGGGTACATCTGGACGATCATGCAGCGACGAGAGACAGAAAAATACATAAGGACAGAACAGAGGGATAGAAGACAAGAGGAGAAGTGGACAGGGAGGAAATGTTAAAGAAGAGGCTCAGGGATTTGTTGGGAGGAGTAGAACAAATGTAGCAGGATCAGGGAGGAGGAGGGAGAGCACAGTTAGTGAGTGGGGGAGTGACTAACAAGGGAAAGAGTCATGCAACATATTTTCTCTATATATCCATGGAATTCTGAAAGGCTTTTGTTTGAAGCTGAAAAGATCAGTTCAGTTTTGTATAATTGCCTTTTAATATTCACTTTTTTTTTTTTTTGACAGCTTTTATTTAAATCTAGGTCAAAAATTAGAAACACAGAAACCATAATGAATGTTTAATAGAAAGATAAATGATGTTGACCCAGACTCTGAATTAATCTGAAATGCTTTCTTTTTTAAAGGCAAGGAAAAAAAGAAAGGGTTTTGTGTATAAGCCATCACAGACACACAATGTGGCTGCTAATCGCATTAGGTCTATTCAGGCTCATACTGTGGCTGTTAAATATATACCATATTTGGCCTCCAGGTGGCGCATAAATTCCCTGTACTGTTGATCATATAATTATTTCCAAAGGACAGTGTGTAGAGTATGTGTATCACAGCTTATCAGTTTATAATATCAATACACATACTGTACAAGGAGAGGTTGGTAATGACACAAATGAAACGAACAGCTGTGAACAACAACGCTTACCTCCTGACAGTAGGACAGGAACTGGCTGGGCTCAGTGAAGCAGCCCTGGCGGCCCTGAGGATCATGCTCCCACTGGCCGGTCTGTGTGTTCATGTACAGGAGGACACGGCCACAGTACATGGCAATCTGCGGCTGCGGGTCTGCGGGACTTGGTCCGTTCAGCTCAGTCATGGCTAAAGCCTGGAGAGAATAGAAAAGCAGAGGTCACATAATCTAGTGTTTGAAGCTGATCTGGAGCTGGTAGACCACATATCATGAACGCAGATGAGAGGAGATAATAATGCACAGGAGAATTTAATCCACACTGCTTCACAAACACTAAAACTGAGATTACTGCTTGTTTAAATAATGCTATATTTAGAACAACAGTATCCTGTAAACTCATGCCTTGTTGACAGGTGGCCTTTGACAGCTCCGTGAGATGAGAGAAGAAGGTGTGTAACAAAAATATACACGAGTATGTAAAAACATTGCTCCCCCCACCCCTCCTCTTCTCCTTCTCCCGTGGCCTTCTAGGATGTTGTTATTGATCGTGGGATATGTTGCTTCTGCGCTGGGGGAGGGCTCAGGGGACCCCACATAGAGGAACAAACAGCATCTAGAGCTGGGAGTCAGGTGTTAATACAAGCTCATTGACCGATGGGCCACTTCACTACATTAACACACAGCACAGAGAGAGCCCAGGGAGGAATAAACACGGGGAGGGGTTAGGTATAGAGAGGACGAAGCTCTATAAACAGCACCAAAGACAACTATCTGCCTTAACAGTTTTTTTTTTCATGTGACTTCACATATTTCTGGGTGAAAAACCATGAAAATGCACCAAAGTATATCATGTTCCACTGGGTGTCTGAGTCATCCCTGGTGGAAAAATGGGCCTGTTACTAAAGACAAGTATACAATAGCTTGCAGGTCCTGTAAAGCAAATGATGTGAGTTCTAAGTGCACTTTTTGACAGCAACATTCATGGCAGAGTACATTCAGTAATTCTAACTTTCTAACCCTGAACTGCCTCATAAAGACAACCCACACCCCTCGAGCCCATGTATACTGTAGCTAATATCCTTTCATCTATGCTGACAGAAAGAGAGATAGACCTACTGACGACAGACAAGACGACTGACGCTGAGCCAATTAGAAGAAGGGTGCCCAAAGGGAAGAAATGGACGAGGAAAAATATGTGAGAGTGAAGCCTGATCAAAGGGAAGCCCTGCTTTGGCTCAAGTGTTTGAAGTCCTAATTAAAATTCATACAGAATAAAATAAATATATAACACCCGATGAGTAAATGTACAATAAAAAAATAATAAGCCCTGAGCAGTCTATAGACTAGAACTGTGCTAAAAGGAGTTTGTGCTTTTGCATATCTTTGCAGATTTCTTACAAATTACACATCTAGTTTTCATTACTGCTATTTCCCAAAGCTTTCTAAATTTTTTAATGCATTTTTTTCTTACCTTGAAGCCGACCTTTTCAGAAATATATTAGAATCATGTTGCTGAGGCTTGAAAAATTTATAGACACTCTATTTCTGTGTATCCACCTGTGGTTCACCTCACCGACCACAAAAAGTGAAGTTAATATTTAGTTTTATATACCATTATTAGACAACTGATAATGTGTTTATATATATATATAAGGGACAGGAAATCCCTTAAATTGACTAAAATGCTCTGCCACATTTTTAATTGGATGTATGGTTATTCAATTATCTATACAATTTAATTTAATGAAATTACCTTTTTTTTTTGTGCATACTTTATCTATTTTTTTTCCCCAAAACAATGCTGTTCTGCTGATTTTCATCTGCCAACATCTTCAATGTGATAGATTGCCCATCTCAAACACATTTCATACATCTGACCCAGTCTGGTTAATGATCATACCATGATCTCTTGAGACTCGGGAATGTGGTTTTGTTCTTTGTAGGAAAGAAGAGATTTACAGTTTTATACAACAAACAAAACAGTCTACAGGGGTTAACATCTGGTCAATTTTCTCCTAAATGGCTGCTGTGCTAACCACAATATGGGCACAGGAAAAGTTAGTTACTTGAATTTTAAAAGTCTTTTTAAAAAAAAAAATGTGTTTACAATTACTAAATCTCCGTTTTTATATGAAATACCAAGTACTTATTTGTGAAATGTTAGTTTTTTTAGCCTTTTTTTTCCCCACAGTTGATCATATTAATAGAGCTAAGGTGGCTTAGGTGGGCAATCTAAGCAAATGGTAGAAAACAATATGGATGTGAGAATTATTCAGTTAATACTAAGTCCTGTTGTTTGCAAAGGACACTCCTAAGAAGTGACATTTCATTGAACTGAAAACCTCATTCAGTCTAAAACAACAGAATATGTCAAATAGTTTTATTAGTAATGCTTTGACTTAAACTAATTAGTAATATTTTAACCAAGTATGATTTCACACAAAATCCAAGTCAAATCTGACCTTCTTCTAGAAAATTGAGTGACTGTGTTATTGACAGTGCTGAAATGGATCTTTTTTATTGGTTAAGTGTATTGTTGGATAAGCACAGGAAAACACTGCTGAAGCTGCTGAAATACTCTGTCTAGTGTAGCTGCTGAGCTAATGTCTAAATAGATATCTCTTTGACTCAGGGAAGGTCAGTGCCACAAAGAAAAAAACTTCCGGATATTTGAGAAGATAACCTGGCAGCTCCCCCTGGCCCAGCTCTCTCATTCTGCCTGCTCTTCACTACTGCATTTGCAGAAAATCAATGCTGAGCGACTGCAACTGTATCGCCACGTTCTCCTGAATCAATAGCAGTCCATCAGGAGCCTGAGGCCCTGACCTCCAGCATGGCAAGGCTGCACACCCAATCTCCAGGCTGATCTGGGACCAGATTGGATCTCCCTCTTGTGATAACCCCCTATAAGAAATAATGTTGTAAAATGAATACTTCTGTTTCCCTTTCCCTCCTCCTACTCAGCATGTGAGCAGCAGCAGAAAATCTCCTGCTTGTTTTTGACCCAGTTTGGAGTCAAATAACTTTTTCTTCTCATACTGGTCATCACTGCAGAAAGCCTTGATGATACCATCACATAAACATCAGTCAGTGGTTGACGTCACATACACCCGGTAGGCTGTGTGATTGCCACATGGCGCCTTTGTGTGAGTGTCACTGACATTATATACATAATATATCAATAGCAATCACAGAAACAGTCATCGGGTGCATTTATCCTACTAAGGGTTCCATCAAAGACGTGTTAAAGAAGTATTGTGGACATGTTTTTGCTATAAATAAAAAAAGACACAAAACCACAGAAAATTCCACTGAATCTTGCTTTAGTTGTAGAACCCACTGTCAGTGCTGCTGTAACAGGACAGCCGAGAGGGTCTGCTGAATCACAATGCTATATAAGTGGAAGGTTGTAGATAAGAGAAGTAAACAGAACAAGTAAGTTTGTGGATTGGTAATTTAAAAAAGAAAAGGACCAAACATGGGGAAAAAATGCAGTTCTGGTCTTTTCACTCATAGAGCTTAAACAGACACCAACAACAGGCCACTGTTGTAACAAATAAGGCTTTCATTCACAGCTAAAAATACCATTTTCTGCAGTGAATGAACCACATTCTTGAGCCTTGATTAAGCTCATAATACTCACAAATTATAGATATAATTCCTTTTGAAATGCCAGGAAGTCAAAGAACTTCAGTGTGTCTTTGCTGTCCAATTTCCATGTTAATGCCAATTATACCTACAGTTTTTAGACTGTTGTGGTGTGAATATGGTACTGTAAGTCCCTCAAAGTAGTCCCTGTTTCCACTGGGAGCTGAAGCGCACTGAGCCAGCTGGCTTCACAATAATGCATCACAATCTGTCAAATATTATCTTTTCAAGTCAAACACAGGCTACAAAATAAAGTAGAAAAGTGGAAAATTTCAGTCAATCTAAAGAAAATACTGTAAGCACTGAAGCATGGGTGCATCTGTAGACTTCAGAAGTGTGATATGGGGGAAGTGGCTTAGGTGGAGTGGGGAGTGGGGGGTTAAGAGGTTGGTAACGCAGTGCTGTTCAACCATCTAGAGTCCCACATATCATGTCGTAGTGCTGATGAGGCTGAACAGGCAGACAGCCTAGAAGCCTGGCAGCTCCCCACTGCAGAAAACGGCATCATTAATAACGACCTGGTGATATAAAGCCAGAGACATTGATTGGCTTCCTGCCTTTTCACCAGGTTCTTTCCCTGCGTTAGCTCCCCTGATATATTATTTTTCATTGCTCTGCCTTTCCATATCTGCTGCATACTGACTGTGCTACTTCAATAGTCTTCATCACATAAAGTGATCCCACAGAGATGAGAGCATACTGTGCACTGGACCAGAAGTTGTGGAGCAGCTGGTGCAGTTATGAAAATGGTTATTATATTTTCACAGTTAGCTGGCTAGTTGAGGAAATTGTGCTGCAGTGTGAAGAATGCAGAGGGAAAAGTAGAATAAGAGTGCACAACAGATCTGTCTACACAAATCTATCTTTCAGCCAGCTTTGACTTTGGGCCAGGGCAGTACATTTACATGTTCCTCCAACAACATCCACCCTGTTCTAATTAAATTTTCAGCACCTGTTCCACCCTTATGTTGCAGGATGACTTCATCCTCCATAATGATGCAATTTCTTGGCCCTGGCAGGCAAGTTAGAGTGGTGGACGGGGAGGGGAGGAGCCCACCCATCATTTGTCACCTTTTACAAGTTGCTGCCAGACTGTGTACTTAAGCACAACGCCATAAACATATCAAAGATTTCAGGCACAGAATCCAGGAGCCACATGACATGTGACTGCAGCATGACATAGCTGCAGTCACATAGCCTTTGATATTCATTCAACTTTTTTATTCTCTATGATCATGCCATTGATATTGTTTTATCCTGCATTTGTTTAGGTCAATTGTTGTATTGTCCTTTGTTATCTAATGTGCTTTAACTAATATGCTCTCAAGTACATGACCTCTGCAATGAGCACTGACATAATTACAAAGAAAAATGACTAAATGTTTTTATATTAAGGTTAATGGGTTACACACACATACAGTAACATGATCTTAAATATGCATGACTCTTCTTAAGGGATAGGTGGTAGGGTGCTTGCTTTCTACCTGATGATTAACTGGAGACATCAGACCCCTGAGGAGATAATCTCAAATTAGCAACAGGGATCTGGGATGCCCCAACTAGTCAAAATACACCGCACTGGCAGTAAAATCAAACAGCCATGCATTAGAGAAACTACAACTAGCTCCACATACTAGGATCTGTTTGTTTGTCTGAGTGTTCCTAGGAAAACAGTGCCTGATATTTCCTGAACACTATCTTTTAAGTCAGCAATTAAATGGAAATCTTAACAGATGCCACCAAATACGACTACTATGGCTCCAGACTCATTTCCTCCCAAGTCAGAAAACTGCTCAGGGCTGAGAGTAGGGACTGACAAATCTGTAACAGGCAGTAATCAAGGGCAGGAAAACCTGAATTTCATAATACACACTGTTTTCCTGCAGCTCTCTCCTCCCCTTCCTCCACTTGGTTCAGACTTTGTTATAAAGTCTCCCATTTCATGCTACTTTAGAAAAGTAATCCCAAAACATTACAGGTCCGGGAGCTTCCATGTTGCTGACAATAACTGATCATTACAGCTGCTTTTATGCCCCCTGTCTGAAAAGAAGTGTAGCAATGAATGGGCCAAATCTTATCAAGATGTGGTATTCAAAAAAAGTGGGTCATTTACAAACTATTTCAGTGACAAAATGCTGCAAAATTATAAAGATTTATCTGTTTTTTGGCAAGTGATATCAAAAACACTAATTATTAAAGCTTAAAGGTGACTGCATTTGGTAAAATGTAATAGTACTTCTAATGTCATAAAATTTCCATAGAAATTTCAATATCTATGTTTTTCATGACTCACTATAAATTGAAAACAATCTAACGTAGGATGGACAGTATTAACTACATGCTTTCAGTCCTGTTTGGCTGGGTTTACTCTCCTTTTTTAATAACAGTGTGAAGTGGCCAATTGCCATGACTACGGTAGGGAACACACCCACATACGTACAAATGGGCCTCAAAGATAAATAGCCCATGCATGTATGAAAATCATGCCTTCCTGAGAACGTCTTTGTGTATCTCTGCAGCACAGATGGCCGAATAGTGGGTGTCTTCCTGCTCTGAGGGCCCCTCCTTCAAACTCTCTCTTCTCAAAACTCGCTCAGTCCACCTCGTCCACCTTATCCTTGATCTCCCTCTTGTCTCCCTCTCCCTCCCTAACAGCTTTCACACAATGCCTGACACTCTGCTGTTTGGCCTACCTCCCTCAGCTGGTGCTAAATGGCCAGATAGATTTGGGAGCATTCATCATTGTAATCATGTTGGTTAATTATTCATAGGCTCCATCAGGCCTCTTCCTGGTGTGGCATGTAGTTATTAGAGTAGCAACATTAGTCCACCAGACTCTCGTGGTGCAGAAGGGACAAAGGAGGATAGAGCAGGTTAGCTCTGCACATTGACACTCATTATTATATATCTCTGACTAATGGCTAATTGAAGCCATTCATTTTCAATTCACAGGAAACTGCTGGGAGTGGAAATTACTGCACAGGGTTTTATGCTTTGTGTTATAGCTGTCTATTGCAGAGCACATACAGCTGTAAAGTAACTTACTGAAACCTAAACAGAATACCCTGTGTTAATATTTGATTACCAGCCATTATGATACAGGCTTTTGTTTGCAAAGATGTGCATACATCATGTCTTTTCCTAAGTCAGGCTTCATCAGTCCAGATTACAGCGATGCAGTCTCCAGCTGGGCACACTGGGAGCAGATGGCCCTATAATCACTAGGGTTCATCTAGGTCTGAAACAGCAGCCAAAACCAGCTACCAAAATTTGATTTCATTTCAAGTATAGCTTAAAATACAGAGCATGTCAGCTGGCATCGCTGCAAGACACTACATAGATTTGGAAAGTGGTGGTACCAAACCTTTCATGCCTTATTTACCAGGATGTTTATTAATGTCTGCATCCACTACTGTCTCTGTATACAATCCCAGAGCTGACATTTAACTTTTCACAACGATGTAGGCTGCTTCAAATAGGAAGCAGGAAACAGTCAGATTTGATTTCTTGCTTTTGTAAAGGTCACCATTTCTTCTCAAATCATATGACTTGGATAATGTAAGTTGTAAGTTTTTTTTTTTTTTGATTACAACAGAACCATGGGGCCTAACTAGAACTCTATACCTATATGAGCAGATTCCTCCTCTATCTGGGACACACATGACTCATGATAAATATCATGCTCACATATACCCCACCTCGCTCTCACATGTGCCATCTTTAAAGCACACTTCATAATGAACTCATGTGAATTTAGCCTCCATGTGCAAGCTATGTTCCTGTATGTTATTATCTAACATCCCGCCTTTCAGCAGCATCCTCTGCAAGATTTCTCAAAACATGTCCAATACAACCAGAGAGCATGACAGGAAACTCCCTCAGACATAAAAGATGAAATTTCTGCGTGGTTTTCCCAGTTCTAGAGAAAGGCTGTATTGAGCAATATTCGGAATGAGACAAGTGATTGTGATACTTGTGTTGTGTACTGTGTGTTGCACAGAGTAGGCTGAACATGTCTATGCACGTCTCCCTCTCTGTTCCACCCACATTTCAATAAATACGTATTTTGACTCATGCACAGTAATGACGCAAGACAGTACGTGTGTTCTATCCTGAAAAGATTAAAAATCAAAAGGACTGTTGGTCATTTTTGCCATCCTCTCTCCTCCTCCACCTCCTGTGACAAATGTGGGAGACAACAAACTGCGTAGTAATCTTTGCATGAATGCTGCCAAAAAAACACAGAGTCCAGAACCATTAAATGTGTGTGTGACTCAGGCTTTTGAGCACAGCCAAGCTGAAATGATTTGTCTTCGGGTAGCATTGTTGATAAATTTCTGCTGTTACATAACACTGCTGAACCTCCTTCACAGTTAAGCAACACAACATGGGAATGCCAACATGTTAATTCCAAACACTGGGAGCCTGCAGATGAGATTTCAAGCTGAAGAGCTACCTTAGCGGATTGAAAGAATCAAGGGCTTAATGGAGATTTGAGCACTGCAGGTCCATCTGAAACATTCTAATGTCAACACAATTGCCACTGAATCACGGATTTTCTGCAGGCAGATTGAGACTGACACAATACAAACAACCGCCCTCAACTGGTAGATACATAAAAAACTGAAAATACACCAGATTTCAATCGGTTCAGTTTATATCAGTGACGTTGTTTATGCATGTGCGTATGTTTGTCGTGCATTATCACAAATCCATACAGCTTGAATGCACTAAATAGTGAAATGATTTCTGAAAGCTGTGATTTGTTTTCTCCAACACAATAAAAGCTTCCAGGTTTTGATAAACAATCCTGATACTTTTACAGCGAATACATCATATTATAATTATCCTGATATCAATAGGACAACAAAAGTGTTTATTGCATTCTTTGAACACCTCCTTAACTTATCATGTTAATGGGTATCATCAATCAACATTATTCTCCATGTGAGGGTAAACTTTGTGTTTTTTATTGCTTAGTTAAAAATGTGTCTGCATATTTCAGCGCAGAGGAAGACTAAAATGTATATATCAACAAACTCTATGCCCTTGAGCATTTGCCATAAACATTTGGGTTTCAGAGCCTAAATGAGGCCATGTTTTAGGTCAAAAGAGTGTAATAGCAGATCCAGTTCTGGTCACAGTATCACACAGGAGGAGGCAGCCTGTATAAATAATATTTGACACTTTTTCATATCGCCTTCTTATCTCATACACTTTTTTTCTGTCTCTCTCAAGCCCTTCTCTTTGCCTCAGATTCTGTTTTCTTTGGAGCCAATCTGTAGTGAAATCTTTCTTCCTGCGTATTCTCCTTTGGATCCGTGTGTCAATTTTCCAGAACTCTGATGTTACTTTCCTGTCACTTCATGCTCCTTCTGAGGATTGCGCATCATTGATATGTGTACTTTCTAGCGATCTATCTACACTGCCTTTTTTTCTCTTTAAAATAAGCTAAGAAATCTGGCAACAGAGGGAAACACTTTTTATCTTCAGTGCCAGCTGTAGTTTAAGGAGTTTTACTCAAGATGCCAAGGCCAAGTGCAGTACAAAGACATTTATTTATATTGATATCTTTTTATATACTTATATGTATGTTAATATGCATTTTCACTTGTTTAATCTGTCATTTCCTTGGATATCTTCTACTTCCCTGTTTGTAATTAACTGTGTCTTTTCATTTGCAGCATGTAAATATGGACTAAATGGAAATTGTGTTCATTGGCAGAGCAATAAATCACAGCAGCTGAGCGACAGAGACTTAGAGCAGAAGATGGAGTTACATCCCGCATATGGAGAAGAGCGATGACAGAGGAAGGGGAAAATGGAGAGGGAATAGGGGTTAAAACATTCATATATCTCTTTCTTCCTTTCTCATATTTATGCACATATATAATTCTGATAGTATCGTGCCAACTCCCCTGGGAGCTAGTCTAGCAGATGCATCTTATGGAAATCAAGCTTTGAGGTTATACATACATATATAGATGTTGTGTGATCCCCACAAAGAGAAAACAAAGGCACATGCAGAATGGTGTGTCTGTTCATTAACATAATTATTATTGTTCAAGTGATGAATGTATATATTAATAGGGGTCATCTATATCCATACCACCTACATTGCATTATACATCAAATTAAGTGTAACAGTACATACCATACAACATTAACCCAGAGTCATGAGTTGGTTCATTGCTCTAATTCAGGCATGTGGTATCACAGCAGTGGGAACAAATTGGCCATTAATTTCCAGTAACAGGTCAGACTGCACACCGTTATTATTAAGATGTTTGACCTGGCACAAGCACAAAGACTGACCTCCTCCCAGGGAGTTTGTTTTCCAGTAGTTTTACTTTACTACTCAGTGAGGTGTGCTGCTAATGACCAGCAGTTCACCTAGGAAGGAAAGTAAGACTCCATGAAACACAAACTTGATTAAACACTGTGCAGTATGTCTTGTGTCTCACTGCCATGTTTTTCATCATCCTCCGCTCACTCGCCGTCCTCTTCATCCGTCTCACTTGTTCTTATCGAACCCATAAACACACATTTCTTTTAGCCCTCTCGTCTACGTTCTCCCTCTCAGCATCACTTGGCCACTGAGGGTGGTTGCCATGGCTACACCACCCACAGGAGCCGACTACCTTCCCAGTTACCGTAGCAACGGGTTCCCTACAGAATTTCAAGCATGTCACTCATGTTCTCTCTCTCATTATGACTCTGCCTCTCTCACCCCGTCTTTCTCACATGAAAGAATCCCCATATGTTTGGTTCGAGTTTCTATCGTCAGCAGGTCATTGATCGCCTGCTTAAAGGTCGGTTGCTTTTCTGTATCACTGCCTGTTGCCTGCTCATACACACTGAAATTACTTATAACACGGGTCCCTGCTAACTTAAATTTGTTTGCTCTCCTGATGTGAATTTGAGACACAAACACTATTGTATACAAGCTACTCAGAGGGATGGATTGATATAATAATAACAATAACAGTCACAGAATATGAACATAATCACTTATGCTAAATGAGGTATAACCTTTAGCCAACAGGTTAGACAAGGATAGTTCTAGTGATACAGCTAAATGTTAATTAAAAAATTAATTATGACTGTAATATTGTCAAGCAATTAACCAAACCCTAACAGACATGGCAGAATCATTTGCTTTGTCACTGCCATATGCCAAATGTACATTTAATCTTTGGTTGAACATTAAACTATTCTAAATCAGTATTGTCAGTGTTGGGCATATCAATGTTATTTATATTTATAGGTTCACAGATTGATTTGGAATTTTAAACACTGTTTCTGCTATAAACTTTATATTAGGTCACATTAACATTAACATTAAATGATGAGTGACTGTTACACCACTATCACTGAGTCAAATATGATTTTATAAGTTGTTTTTGATGAACCCACTCTTGCTCCCTAGGTGTTTGGGTAAATTTCAGTATGGTGAATCAGAGGATGACTTGATGATTTGTCATGCTCCTCTTGATTCCTCTGCTTCATAGTCACACATACAGCATGTTACAACACAAACGAGTACATGCCCTAAGCACTCGATAAATCATATTTGTATTCAAGTATACCAACTGCTGTTTTGAGCCAATGTTTGTAACTGATGCCAACCCTATGGTAATCACCTTTGTTCATGTTAATAATATAAATTTATCCATCCTTGATGTTGGTTAATGATTTTTTTTTATCAGCACTTTATCTTCAGTAGAGAATGAAAGTACAGTGGGTTAATCCCGACAGAAAAAATAAAACACAATCACAGACATCATGTCAGGCTGACATGTCCTAACTCGCTTTGGCCCTCTCTGTGTAATTTTAGACTGGGGCACTCTGGCAAGATAATGTGTGCTGGCTGCGCAGTCTGCCAGTTTGTGCTGCAGAATCACTCAGTAGATTAAATATTAGTGTTATCTGATTTCCTCAGGCCATAAAATCTCCATGGACTGTCCAACTGAAGGGAAAATGGTTTAATCATTGAGACAATCTGTAAAAGACCCATCATTTGTGCTTTTATTGCATGCTTTTTTCAAAGCTAGACTTCTATGAAGTCTCCAATTTGTCAGCCAAGCTTGAGTGAGCAGTGGCTGTTAGCAGAGACCGCGTGGCCTTGACGACTTTGATTACACTCAGCAGAGAAAAGAAAGAAATATTATTTGTCTCTGTCCATAAGGCTCTCTGGCTGAATCTTATTGTTGAGTATCAACACCAGTCACAGCAGCACCTGAGTCTCTTTATTATCTATAGCTGTTTGTACCATCTGTCTATTCAGATTAAAATACAGCAAACTACAGACAGTGTTTAGAGAATCTGTGCAGGGATTCTGAACACTGAGTCAAATGCCGTGGGAACATTTTGCCTGAAGGGAAGGGTGGGTATGCTTGAGAAATGTACCCTCTTCTAAAGGAAATTCCATCCTAAAAGACTGGTGTAGATAAACTCGAGGCAAAGTTTATGTTTCCCAAAATGTGGAAAGATTCATTATGAAACATTTTAAAGTGTGTGTAACACTTGTGTATTAAAATACCCAAAATAAATTAAGCACATGTAACATAGATTGTCCACTGTTTCAAATATTCAGAGAAAAGTGCAATTTTATTAATTTAATTAATAAAGAAATGTTGGTCATGTGTCAATGGCCTCATTTCCCCATAACATCAATTAACATGTGAATAATGTGAATAAAGCCTATAAAGGTTTTCATCATCTGATGAAAACAACAACTACTACGACTCCAAACAACTTCACAATGACAGCTACAAGACAGATCCAATACTGTGTCAAAATCAAAGCATAAAAATCGCAAAATGACCCCTGGTTTATGCCCAACTCAACAACGCTGGTACATAGACATGTAGGAATTAACAGATGCAGATGCATTATAAGGAGCAGTGAGGGGAGTAGCAAAGTAAAGTGAAAAATAACAAAATGAAGGGTGAGTTTGGCACATGAATTATTTAAGAATGTTCAAAGGATACATGAGGAAAGTGAAAAGATGTCCCTGGCCAGAGAAAGCTGCTGAGGCAGATGGGGGAGCAGTATCTGAGAGGGCAGGCAGGGGTGGGGCAGGGAGTGCCTCTGGGATGTGGCAGGAGAGAACAGAAGAGACTGGAAAGAGAGACAGAGGAGGGAGGGAGGGTGGCGGATGAATGGGGAGGATGTGGAAGGTAGGAGACAGGCGTGGGGATTTTCTTTTGTGTATTGTAAAGGGAGGCTGGGGAGTGGGAAGGGTATGACGGCAGCGAAGGGGGGTGAGGGGGCACTTAAAAACCAGGTAGAATGAAGACAGGGCTGCCGGTGGAGCGTTTAAAGGCTGCGTGACAAATGCTGAAGCCCAGCCGACATAGCAAGAGCCCAGACCTTCCCCTGGCCTTCAATAATTAATGCAGCTTCTGCAGCATGCCATCTTTATAAAGCAGCAAGTGTGTGGTGAATGTGTGTGTCAGTGTACATCTAAGTTATCTTTGAGTGAAGGGACTGACCTCATTTTGTGTATGTGAGAACACAGTGATTTCTACCCATCGGTGCATTTGGATTTAGAAGCAGCGTGTTGGAGGCAGAGTGCGAACAATCTAAAAAAGCACATCCGTTTCCCTCCATAACAGCATCCACAATGTTGTTCCTGAATGGTAATATTGGTCTGATCAGTCTCAGTGGACCCGGCCCCCCTCCCCACACACACTCTTAAACCCTGCAGCCAGGGCCGTTTAGGAAATTAGATTTCGCAGCCCTGCTTTCAAACAACTCAGGGCTTTGACCACAGGGTTTTACTTGCCTGTTCCCCTCTTTGTCTCATTTCAAGGCCACCTGTGAATACATACACATGACAGAGATGGATTTCTCTGCCTTTCCAGCTGCTCGAGATGAGTAGCAACAGGGCTGGGTCCCTCCATTAGCATGCACTCCACCCTGCAACCCACATAAAATTCTAGATGCTCTTCATCACTTACACACTCACTCTCTCTCTCCTCCTACACCCTCATGCTCTCTGTTTCTCAAATCATCCACTGTGCCAGGGCAATCCCCACTCTCTACCAGCTCTCAATCTCTTTCACTGCACTCACACCACATTTCCTCCTGAACATGGAGGACAAGTGTTATCACCATACTGCAGATGTTTTTGACGGGCCTCCTCTGAATCCTCCCACTGGCTGTGGCAGGACTAAACATCATGCTTTGCCCTAGTATTAAATTTTCTACAGAAATCAGACCCATTAGGGCTTACTGAGGCGGTTATATGAAGGGTGAGGACCTTGGGCTGCAGTGCTATCTCTGCCCTGCACGACTCTGAAGAGGAGCTAGACCAGTAAATGATCATGATGGTTATTAGTATCTCAACCCCTCTAGGTGACACTGCCAATCTTATGCAATGTGTAAAAACTCACCCACTCATCTTAGCCTTCACAGATAAATAGCAGCTATGTGCTGTATTTGACATTCAATGTAAACATGATAAAAGGCAAAGTAGTGTTTGAATGCTAAGGAGGGATGCACCAACATATTGGCTGAATGCATCATCAATATCAGCCTTGTTGATTTCCCACAGTCTAGCACTGAATAAGATGATTTTCTCCAATGAAAGTATCTGTTTATCTGCATGCCTTTTAGTATGGGATGTTTCATAAATTATAATAATCAAACTTGTGCTCATTCAAAAACAGTATAATGACAGGCTGAAAGACAATTATTAGCAAAACTGTTGCTTTGAACACCAGGAATTTCACTATTTATGTATTCTTACATCTATGATTTATATCCAGTACATTGTGCAGCAAAAATAAATTATAAATATATATATATATATATATATATATATATATATAATGACTGCAGGGATTAC
>JAPSES010000228.1:4546282-4558597 GCA_029822895.1 Maxillicosta whitleyi
ATAAAAGACAGTGCAGCCAATGTAAGAGGTGCAATCATTCCATTTTAAAGAATTTGTGGTATATTTTAATGGATATGAATTAAAATACATTTTGGATTCAGACATGAAAAATGTACAATTATTAGCTTTTTTAAAAAAAATCTTCAAAAATTCTGAGCTAAATCTATAATTATGTTCTCATATGTACATTCAGTCCTGCTCATTCATTTGGAAAACATATTATTTGTAATATTACACTGGTCTACAGGAATTCAAGTAGTTCGACTTTAGAAAATTTCAGTTACTAAGAAAGAAAAAAATTAAGTCATAAGTACTAGTTGGGTGTAGTTTTTAAAATGCAGTCTTGAGTCAAAATGTGAAATTCTGAGACTTACCGAGACACTGGGTTTTATTTAAAAGGAATGTTTATCTGTGAACAGTGTCTGTGTCTGTACATTACAATACATTTACAGGTTCTGTCTAGTGGAACATTTATACATTCATTTTATAAATGTACATAATGACAGCTATTCCATTCCTGTGTCTGTTGAAATCCAACACAAACACACCTTATTCTACTGAAAAAAACATCTGATCCATGTCTTATTGAAGAAAAACAAGTATAAACACCACTACTGTGGCCATCATCATCTTCTGACAATAGACAAAAATAGTGCTATTAGTGCTGTAAAAGTAAGTGGAATCCAAAAATAACTATTGAAAACTACTAGACTTCTGCTCTGACAGTGTTCCCAAACCCTTCTATCAGTTCAATGTTCCTGGTCTCAGAATGTCAGTAAAGGTGTGGATGATGAACCACCAGATGAAAACCTGTTATGTCCAGCCCAATCTACAGACTTGAACCCACTGTGTGCCGTGTTCTGGTGTAATGTGGTAAAAACAATATTTTTATTTGGAATTTGGGAGAAATGTTGTCAGTAGTTTAGAGAACAAAACAAAAATGGCCATTTTACTCAAACACATACCTATAAATGGTCAAATCAGAGAAAGTGATAATTCATGATAATTCATTTTAAATGTATGTAAGCACATTTCATGTCTGAAGCTGATATTTTTCGAACATATTGTAGAGCAGTGTTATGTAAGAGAATAAGGCCAATAATAGATTAGATGAAGAAGTGAGTCTGATTTTTGAAAGGAAAACATGCACATATTTTGATTAATTATATATAACAATATTGGTTGGAGGGATATATGTTGTGTAAAATGTATGCGATGTCTTGATCTTATTGGGGAAAAAAAGAATAATAATAATAATTAAAAATAATAATAAAGGAACATTAAAGGTTTATTCCAACTAAAATTTGAGAATATACTATTCCAGAAAGCTTTGGGTAACGTTGCATGGACATATTTATATCTACATTTAGTCAGTTAATTCTGTTAATAAACAATTGAAATGTAATTCTTAGAGCAAGTTCATTTTGTAAATGGTTTCTGATTAAGTGTTAAACCTTCTGCTTTAAATCCAGTTACTCTATTAATGATGGTCTAATAATATTTGGCAAACAATGTTTCAAAATCTAAAAGATCACCATCAGAGTTTAACAGATCACTAGTACATTTGCCCCCTCTGTCGATCACGCGCGCGTTCACTATTACGCAGTTACGCACAGGTATTGTGGGCGTGGTTTACGTAGGTGTGTGAGGAAGCGCTCAAATTCAGGTGATTTTCAACGTTTACAACCCTAGACGGTACAGGAAGACCAACTGTCACTAGATTTTTTTTGTCCTTACAAACATCCACATTATTGTTACTGTATTTTGGTTAATCTTTACAGTCCAGGTGGAGACGTTTTAGAGGGAAAACAGGAACTACTTTGTGGAATCTTGTTAGATTTCAGCTGCAGAGTTCCTTGACCATGTATTCCGCCAGATATGAATACGACGTAAGTATTGTCAAATTGCAAAACGTGTTAAGTTTATCATTGATGTTAATGTGCAACAATGATGAGAAGAACCAGTGCGTGTTTGTTTTCTCATAGACACTTTTCTGTTACATGGCCTAATCTTTGTTTGCTTTTGCTTCAATCTGCTCATAGTGTAGCTGTGTACTTGCTTTCACACGTCGTTAAGTGACATATTTCTCATGCATGTCATTCTTTATCGGTGTTTTTCATTACATGTCTCTGGGTATTTTTCATCCTGGGGTCAACACAGTTATTTAGCATGTCAGTTTTGCTCTCATGCATAGAAATGATTAAAGTAGGACATTCTGACAGGTGATAAATTACATGCAGTGTCTCTTATTCTGATCTATGGGTGTCATTTCCACAAGACAGACCAGATGCGTTACATTTTACAAGTCTGATATCCAAATCAGTGGAAAAAAAACCCAATAATAATGATGATGATAATAATAATAATGCATGCTATTTAATGTGTAACTTCAAGGTTAGGGTTAGGTTATGTTTTATGTTTATTAAATTTTATTCCATTAGTTGAAAGCTAAAACTAAATGAATCCATCAAATATAAACCCGTATAGTACTTTGACCAAACAGAAGAACTGTGTGTCTGAATATTTTACATTAATATCATTCATAGACCTGCACATTTGTTTTTCTTATGAACAGTTTGCATAGCTTTGATTTATTTTATATCATTTTTTTTTGGTATTTCATCTGTCTCCATAAGACACAAATTCACAGTATATGGTGTCAGTGCCTACATTACAGGGTGCTCATAGAGATTTTCTTGTTTGAGGAAACAACCACAGGCATATTTCATGGTAACACAGTTAATTATTATTGACTGAAAAAGAAACTCCCTGAAACTGCATGTTTGAAAAATATGGGAACTCTTCACTATATGATATCAAGATTTATGCATGCGGGGTTTTCGCTTCACTTTTATTCGCAGTACAGCGAATATGCTGCTGACTGGGATGGTTAGAGTTTATAGCTCAAACCTCATGTATTTCAGTGTCAAAATGTCATTATTATTCCAATTTTTCTGTTGAAAATACAGATGAACATAAATAAGTTGACCTGGGTAACACAGTAACTCAACTTATACAGACAGGGAATATATAGATGCTGTTTTTTAAACATTGATATACATTGATATATTTTTTTTCCTTTTACTCTTGGATCTGAAACTGTGGTGTATAATTGATAAAGTTCAATATCCCACAGACACTGAGGTGAGGTCAGCCATGGATGTTGTGTAGGTGGGAATACTATGATTAATGTAGGCAGTCAGTTTCTGTTTATGTGGTGACTCAGCAGAGTTTTTTCTTTAAGACAAGGCTGCTCTTTTCTCTTACATTTCAGACTTTTTTTTTTTAGATAAGTTGGGTTGAAACTGTGCTGAAGAACTGAAGTAAAATCCCTATGAATGTTTCAGATCTTTTACTGTTGACTCCTGAATGAAGTATCAAAACAAACTTCAGAGCACAACTTTGACCAAGTTTAATCTTTAACTATTTAGCCATGTTGCGTTAGAGTTTACTCACACAGGTTTTGGTCTTAAAGAGGGCTTTACAGTCTCAGCCCGCTGTATCTATTATGAATACGCTCATCTTAAGCAATGGTGTTGCTCTTCATCCAACTGTGAAGAAGATTCAGCAGGGAGGGTTTGTTCTTTACCTTTTGCATGGCACCATTGGAGCAGTGGGATGGTGTTTATATTGCTATTAAATGTCTGCTTCGGGCTACAGTCAGGTAAGGGATATTTGTAGGCCCAGTTTGCTTCGAGGTTGCTGAAGTCCAAAGCATACCTTTTTCCGTCCAATAAGTGCAGGATGTCTGAATAAAAATGTGGTTCCGTATCATGGCTACTTCTCAGTCTCTGTGCTGTTCCAAGTATATTGACAAACTGCTTAAGTTAGTGCAACAGCAAGGAATGAGTTATAAATGACCTTTAAGCTGGCACAGAAAAAGGCTTGTCTCCATTCATATACACTGTAGATGCTCACGTTTTTCTTGGTTTAGTCACATTCATGTTTGTTTTTTGCACTGAAAAGCATTCCCAAACACAACACAAAAAAATACTGCCAAATGCTTCCGCTACAATTATGATTTGGCACAGAAAAAAAAAAAGAATAATTAATAGAAATTGCCTGCTTGTGTAAAACAGGACAGATTTGTCTGAAACTATACCCACCACATCAGCAGAGGTAGGAACAGACTGAGGATAAAGTTGTGTGAAGTTCAGTCACGCAAAGTTCTCAGGGTAAGGCTGTGAAAAAGTGTCTCATGGTGTGTGTAGGATGTGTGTCTACCATAGAGCTGATTGTGTTTTTGGGGGACAGTGTGACAGTGACAGACAGAAATGAACAATTACAGCATGATATTGGAAATTTTATAACACACCTGCAACACCTGTGTATGCCACCTGAAATGATCTAAAACCAAAATGGTATTTATTTTTACATTAATGCAGCAGTATGGACTTATCAATACATAGATTAGAATAGAACAGAGTTTGTTATTGTCATTATTGCAGGTGGTCTTTACCAGCAACAGTGCACTTACTAAATAACACTAAGAGACAGACGGATATTAAAAACCCTGTCATGTTCTCAACATTTGTTGTCTTTTTATGTACTATCCTATTCTTTAATACGCAGAAATCTTTTCATTTGTAAGCTGATATGGGCAGCTCCAGTTCTTACCACTCCTTCAATGTTGAGTTGTTTGCTGCACACTGTATGTACTTGTGAATATAGTCACCACATATCTAGACTTAACTTATGTACAGACTAGTTAACTAAATGATTAAGGGCCTAATACTTTTCTCTGTTGACTTTTCTTACCAAAAAGAAATATAGGTATAACTATGAAAGAAAAAGTTTAAAATTACAACCAGCACCCTGTACTCTTTTTGGCAGTTTTCAAACCACACCCAGTGTAGAGATAACTCACTGACAAACTGGTTAGACCGCTTAGAAATACTCTGAGGGTGATTTACGCACTTGCATATGTTTACCTGAGCCTTGAGCACAGGCTGTCTTTCATTCCACAGAATTTTCTTGTAAAATACACATGATTTTGTCATTGTGGACTCTGTCATAATCAGTGTTGAAGGATCCTGTTTATTAATAGCATAGCACACAGAGTTGTTTTTAAAAAAAAAAAAAAAAAAAGTGCCACATATAGTTCTAAATAGGATAGTATTTCTTTCTAGGAATGAAGAATGGGATATGATGAGGAGCATGTAATGGTTTTATTAGGCTGTGATCAGGGTGACTGATAGAGACAGACCCTGGAGCACTTGCTGACCCCATCTCTAATGATTCCCCTCATTCTGGCCCATGATTGCTATTAGAGATTCCAATTAGAAAGCATGTGTGGAAGCCCGAGCTGGGTAAGAATAGGCCTTAATTGCCATGAGTTATCATCTAGACTCATGTAATTGAGCCCCCATCTTAAGGGGCAGCACATCTGACAAATTGATTTAATACTAAAGTGATTTTCCATCCCTAATGGCACCCGGGCTTCTTCACTCATGGGCTACAGGCACTGAATTCATTGTGTGTTGATTACTAACCAGCCTGAAACCTTTCTTTCAATACGCCCACTTGAGAAAGCTCAACAACAGACACACACACACACACACACACACACACACACACTTACACAAACACTGCTTATATAGTGACTAAAATATATGCCTTAGTTTTAATGCTGTTTTTGATTATGTTTACTTGCGAATGAAACTGTCACAAACAGGTATCACCAGTCCGCTGTCATGCATGTGCTGCTTGTTTCATTTTGTCTATCTGGATAAATGTTTTAAGATGGTTCATGTAGTATTTTTACTGTAACACAGGTCAGTAGGTTTTTTTTTTCTTATTAATCCAGAAAAACCCAAAGATCCATCACTGTCCAAAACCATCTACTGATCTGTTGATCCACTAATCCTATCAGTCTCTGTAAATAAATGGTGTAAAATACAGTTTTTTATCTTTTCATGGTCATCAAATATGGATGCACTATTGAACATTCTGTAGTTGGACATTTGGAGGCTCTGTAGTTACCGTGGAAACTCTTCTACAACATTGATTTACCAATAAAACCCATGGACTTGGATCAATGACAGTGGATGGACACACTGGGTTTATGTTCAATTAATGAGAGACTGGACTGAAAAAGTCACTTTTTCTTCAGGTTTCTCTGTTTCTCATATAATAACCCTCAACTTTAATCTGTTTTAATGAACATGCACATGATTAGTGGATTAAATGTAGTAAAAATATATATGATGTTTACGTGGTTACTCACTCCTTTTCTGATTCAGGATCGGAATGGTGAACATGAACGGATTGATTTCTTAAGCAGCAAAGAGAAGGCAGCATCAAAGTCGAAGACTGGCATCATCATTGGGGTTCTTGTGGGACTTCTGGTCCTTGCAGCCGTTGCAGCATTTCTCATCTGGTTCTTCCTCTGTGAGCACACTTATTAACTTTATCCATCACATTCTAAACTATAGTAATTGTGATATTCATGGTTTTGTTTTTAAAGTAAGAAAACTATGAAATATAGATGAGCATTTTTGCAGTGGTGTACAAGTTATGTTTTTTTTTTTTTAATGGCAGTATCTATTTACTAACATTAGCCTCAGCCAAGACAGACTTGACATCAAATACTGTAAAGTGGATCATTTACACTTCCTGTGAAGGCTCAGTTCTTTGATATGAAATTGTAAGAGTGGGCTGTTTGGACTTTGTAATTTCCCATTAGTATTACAATTTTGAAAGCTCTGACTTTCTCCTTTTAATGATGCAAAGAAGAAAAATGTCACGCGGCACAGCTTCTGTCACTTACACATACAGCATCTGATAGAAAGGCCTGTGAAGTTGTCATAAACAGCCTCTTGATTCAACTGGCTGTTTAATTTGTTTGTAGAGACAGACAGTCTTCTCTATGTGAGTTCACTCTCTGGCTTTCAAGGCTCATTTTAAAATTCAGAGTCTTGTCTTTCATCAGCAGGAGCCATTTTATGACATTAGTTAATTAATACACAACCCTCCTCTGTGTCTGCAATTGAAGTTAAAGATGCTGACCCAAACGCCACCATGAGCAAACGTCGCCTCCCAACAGAGCAAGTGTTCAGCGGCCACATGAAGCTGCTCGGTATGTCATATGATGAGAAGTTGGAGGACACCAGCAGTACGCAGTTTGGGAACTTGGCGGACAAGCTACAGACTTTTGTGAGTTCGACTGTAATCCATTTTGCTCACTTTTCCATCACTGCCATTGTGTTTTGTTAATAATAAAGTATTACACTCAGTTCCATTACCTCTCCAAGGTCTAGTTGCGCATGTTCTTTGGCATCGTGGAAATGCTTTTTATGTATGCCACTACGAGTGCACAGAAACTGCTTAAGGCACTTTTGCGTGGGCGGAATAAAAACCATACATTCCCATAGTAATTCCCTCAACACCATCTCCTATTATTGAAAGCTATGGAGATGTTTGTAGCACTACTAAAGAGCACGGTGATGGTAAAATCCCTGCTCAAACCCCATCAAGCGCATACTGTCTCAATAAAAAGCTACAGAAGTGAGGGTGTTAGGCGAAGATTAGGAGCTGAAGTGGTCAACTGGAATATTAGATGAGTAGACAGTTCAGGGTAAAGCTTCGTGATGTGCTGGGTTTGCACTTGCATGCAACAACGAAGAGAGCTTTTAAAGTACATGTTCACATCTAGGTTAATATTTACTGGGTTGACAACTTATGTAGCTCAAAGGAACAAATACTGGACCAAACTGCCAATGAAGACCTTAAGAGATAAAGGCATTCAGTTAAACCAGTTAATTTTTTTTGTCTCATACATCTCCCATAATCTACATTAGAGTCCTTGAAAATTGTCTAAGTGTGTTTTATCCTCTTGACAGGTTAAGAAAATAGCACACTTTATGTCGCTAACTTCAACTTAAAAATGGCCACTTTACACCTATTCTTCATATTTTATGTCATGTCAATTGGATACTTCTGTGTTGTGAACAACCCTCTGCTCTCCTTTATACAGCATCACATCACGCTTTTATCACCAAACTTTAAAAAAAAAAAAAAAAAAAAAAATGCATATTCATCCCCTGCAGCTAGTTCTCTACCCTTTTTGATGTTGTACCAAGAGAGAACTTCTGGAAATCCAAACCAGTCTGTTTATAGTAGTCGGTAGTAGCAGCTTTTTTATTCCTCACAAAGGGAATTTGCTCTAAACGTAGCCACCATTTAAACATGCATAATGAATGATGGGGATGTGCATTTAACAATTGTGGCTGTGGCTTTGTCTGACACAGTTCGTAGCTCTCTGTAGCTGAAGGCAATTGACAGTTAATTGAGAATCCCACTGTTGTGTGTTTTTCATAAAAGGCATTTTTTAGCTTCACATTAATTTCTACTTTTTTCTTTAGGCAGACAAGTGCAAATCTTGTACACGATCTGTTCAGTAAAAATATATTTTCTCTCCGCAGCTGGGGGAACACTACAAAAAAGATCCAGTCCTTGCAAAATACTACACCAAATCTGTGGTTACTGCATTCAGGTATGGTTGAGATCTTTCATTTCTTTTTTTTCATCCTGCTGCACAGTTGGTTACAATGCCAGCTGCTCTTCACTAAATATAATATGAAGCAAGAGCTTTGCTTGTCTGACCTCTGTGGATACATCTAATAATATATACTGGCCCTTTATAACATTGCACTGTATTAAATTGTGTGTTTCTGTACAAACAGCAGCCGTAAAGAATCACTGTTTGCACTTTTTGTTCTAATACTGTGAGACGGTGTGGACGATCCGACCTAAAGATCATATCACAGTCCATCATTTCAATAATAAACTGTCTGTCTTATGCTGCTTATGCTGTCTTTTATGCTAAAAATGGATTGGAAAACAGATTTCTCAATTTGCTTCACTAGAACTCAATGTTGCATTAAAAATACATTTCTACAGTAGATCATTATTTTGCTGTCGGAGTGACTTCTTTTGCCCTTATGTTTGCTCTCAAGACAAAGAATGTTTGTTTCCAATTAATTCCCTTTGCTAACCTAACATAATACTTATCTAATGTTATATTCCACTGATCAGAATTCTATCTGTATGTAAGCAGGGTCAAACATCTGTCCACAGGTGTCTCATGTACCCTGACTTATTATGGCAGACACCAATGTCTTATATGATCTGAACCCAATGTCAAAACTGACCCACAACCAAACACCTTTAATGCTTACAGACTCTAAAGAATCATTTTAAATGCACTTAAATAAACTCACAAGCATAGCAGCTTTAATGGCAGAATCTGTGATCCACAGTCTATCACAATGTGGATATTTGGTTATTTATTTTTATTGTTTGTGTGATCTAATCTGTCTTGTTGTGGTGGTTGTGGTCTGTAGAGCAGGGGTGTCAAACTCCTTTTATTTCAGGGGCCACGTACAGCCCAATATGATTCCAAATGGGCAGAACATGTAAAATAAAGTAAACTCAAATGTTTCTTATCTACATATACAAACTATCATTTTTACAAGTGGTGCCAGGCACACTAAACCCTGCCCCTCATACATATTGTAACTTACTTTGGCATTGATCCACTATGATTTCATTGTGTCTATGTGTGTGCTGATGTCAGCGTATCAGTTCCCTGTATATATGTGCCAAGTTTGAAGTAAATTGAAACAAAATTTATGTTTTTTCTAGACATTTGAAATGTTATCTTTTTTAACTAAATGGGAGAAGTAAAAAAAAATATTTTAAAAAATTTCCCAAACTGTAATCATATATATTCTGGATCACTGGCAATCTGTAAACCTATTTTTGCCATGAATTCAACTAATAGTTTCACTGCGAGAGTGGAAACAAACAAACAAACAAACCAAACAAAATGCAATACCCCATGCCTACCCTTTGGGGGGCAGGGTAAAAATGTGAATGGCATGAACCACCATTAAAAAAACAACCAAAAAAAATGACATTTCTTAAGAAAATTAAGTGAAATTTTAATTATATTATGTCTTTGTTTTATCATTTATGCACTTATAGATCACAGTGGATCTACAAACATGCTAAGCATGTAATAACGGGCAGAATATTGTTAAAATTACACGGACTTCTCCTTAGACATTGCAGGTTGTTCATATTCTCTTGGGTTATTCACGTTGTTTGTGAAAGGATCATTTGTTTGTAAATATTGTAATCTAATTTTAATTTTTTACATTAAAACAAGGACAAACTAAAGCAAATTTATCAATGGTTTTGACATCACTGATTGTTAATATCTTCAGTGTAATTTTTGTATTTCATAAATTCATCCTGCGGGCCAGACTGGGCTTTTTGGGGGGCTGGTTTTGGCTCATGGGCCACATGTTTGCACCTGTAGTCGAGAGGCTCTTGTATTTTTAAAAATATTTTTTGCATAATTTTAAACCATGTTTTTGGGATATTTAGACCAGTGTTTCCCAACCTTTTTTTGTGCCACGGCACATATTTGACAGAAAAACCACAAGGCACACCACCAACCAAAAATGTAGTAAAAAGTATATTTATTGAACTGGAACAAGAAAGCTCAGAGGGGTGCACCAGTGATCCCTCACACGGAGCCCCCGGATATCCCTCCTGCCCCAACCTAATACCTGGGGTTCGTGGATAACTCACTAATCCATGCATCACTACTGAGGGGGCTTTATCAACAGAATGCACCACATTGGGGCCAGTTCACATTTATTTTTGTTTTGCAAATTGGAGCAGGAGACTGTTGTTTTAGATTGGCTCATTGGTGCGTCCAGTTGTATGCATTGATGTCACTCTGTGGGCTTACAGAACCCAGCAGGTGACTTTGGATAATTTTCCACACCACACCTAATGACTTCTCACGGCACACTAATGTGCCATGGCACACTGGCTGGGAAACACTGATTTAGATAATTGCAGAAGATTTTTGTGTGATTTATAATTTATATAAAAGATAATCCTAAGAGTTAAATATTATAAGGAGCCAAAAATAGTTTATACTCTAGCCGTAATACTGAAGTAATGCTAAAATATCTATGTAGCTTAGACTTGGTGTCACAATTTAAGGAGTAGGACAGCTTTTGTGTAAAGTGTAAATGCAGACTAAACCTGAACAACTGAACATGTTAACCAGTCACTGCTAATATTAATATCATTACAGCTAACATAGTAATACTTTACAATACACAAAAATGCCTTAGTACTTGTGCAAAAAAACCTAAACAAAAATCACCTTTAGTTCAAATATTTGGATATCATTTTCTTACTGGCATAAGGAGATCATACTGTATGTGAAGTTAAGATCAGTCACAATAGGGCGGTCACATCACTCAGCCCTAACTCTGTTTTTTGCAATTTAGTCAGACTTTAACATCACTCAGTATTCTATACAACACGTTTTTTCTTGCTCTCCCTGAATTTCTCTCATCTCTGTTGTCTCCAGTGAGGGTATAATAGCCTACTACTGGTCACAGTTTAAAGTTCCACCTGAAGACCTCGACATCTTGCCAGAGATCTCAGAGGAACGAGTGTCGGAAACACTAGAAGGTGTTAATGAAAAACGCAGCAGTCAAAGCTCCGATGCATTCAGCGTCAGTGAAGTCACTACCTCAAGTAGGTACCAACATCCCATCACTGGGGAGGGGGGGGAGGGGGGGTCATACCAGGGGTCAGAAGACTATGGTTCAGTGGGTCTTCACTAAGCCTGGCTCCAGTTTGTGACATTTTACAATCAGCAGAAATAAAACACTGTGAATACAGATCTAAAAAGGTCATTGTCATCTCCTATCAGCATTGGTATTCTGTTTGCTTTCTATTTGTATTATAGGAGCTCTGTCTGAGTTGTGCTGATAAGATGATAGCAGATAAGCCAGAGCTCTCTGCTTGTGCTGCATTTGAGATTGCACATTTTATGCTGCTTGGATCCTCTAATGATATTAACTAGGCCTTAGCCTGGCTCGAGACAGACATTTTTCTTCCTTCTGTCTTCTCAGCATTCACATTGCATTTGTCCACATCCTGGCCACCAGCCAAAAGCCGGCCCTGTGACTCAGTGGTTTTTGGTCCTCTTTAAAATGATTTCTGTGGGTATGATTTGATGTTGCTGTCCCAGATAGTTAGACAGAGATGTATGGGTTGCTGCTGTAGGGCAAGGTGAGATGGAGCAGAAAGAGCTACACACCATCACGGGTTGCCTTAACCGCAGGGAAATGGAACAGAAAATGTGCAACCCAAATATTTTAGGCTCATGCATCAAATTCTATCAACCTCCCAACTTTAGTGACCCATTCTTACCTTTCCTCCTGTTTTTCTGGGGGGGGGGGGGGGGGGGGGGGGGGGGGGGGGGGGGGGGGGGGGGGG
>JAPSES010000228.1:4558607-4582856 GCA_029822895.1 Maxillicosta whitleyi
TGCACCAAAATCTATAAAACCCCCAAATTTAGTGACCCCTTCTTCCCGTTCCTCCTGTTTTTCGGCCACCCCCCCCCCCCCCCCTCTCTGCCTGTCTCCAGTCACAGATCCTCGTATGGCCAGAAACCCCAGAGCCAGTGAGTACAGCATGTCCCATTTCAATCACTCGCAGCTGTAATTTTCCAGGTGGCTAGATGCTCACCCTCCTGCCCGTCTGTAACGAACGGCTGCTCTGGCCTGTACTGTACATGTCCTGCTCCAGTCACAGATTGAGAACCTGGTTTCAGGCCAGGCTACTCAGTTTGCTATATCTGACACTATTTTGCTGATTTATTACCTCGGGATGATTATACTACTTTATATTACTGCAGTGACTCTACTGACTAGACAATATCCTGCCACTTTATACGTTTGTTCAGTATTGTATTCAAATGCGTTATTTTGTAAAATTCTGCAGATTTCCACTGCAAGATCATGTTCCAATTTTATGTATTTGACTTTTTGTTTAAATATGAATATGTGTTTCAGAGGAGTGTTTCTACCGTTTGGAAGCTGAAGAAAACGAGAAAACATTTATATCTCCAGGATACCCCAAACTCTACCCTCCTAAGGCCCGGTGTCAGTGGCAAATCCGAGCCTCAGTAGAAAATGTCATTCATGTCAGTTTCCCTTTTTTCCACATCGAGGATGACTGCACAGATGACTTTGTTTCCATCTATGACTCCTTGAGTCCAGATGACTCTCAGGCCATCACCGAGTAAGTCACAGGACAGGGTCTGTCAGAGACATGCTGCACACATGGCTTTTACATCTTTGTCCTTTATGTGTTTTTAGTTTTGGAACAGATCTCAGTGTCTCACACATTAATACCCTTCATTAGAAGATAATATTTACATGAAAGTAAACCCAAACCAGTAAAGTGATTTATGTTGTTCTTAAGTTACACAAAATCCCCTTCTAACTCGGCATTAAACCTCGGTAATGTTTGGGTGATGGGGAGCAGCCAACATAGTTTCTCATTTATTTAGCCTTGAAGATCAGAGAGAAGAAAAATATTCTTTATGATTCCCAAAGGACAAACACTAGAAATCACTTTGTCTGAAATGTTGTGGAGGGATTTAGGAGTAAAAGGTGTTTTGATGTGGGAGGAAAACATGTTCCAATTCATTCCTTTGACTGGATTTGTGATTACGACTTTCTTTTTTTCTTTTTGGCCCTGAAGCCTTTAGTGCTGCACATCCCAGTTTATTGTTAACTTTTCAGACCTCAGTGAGATTGAGTTGGCTCAAAAAGACCTCTTCTTCCAAATCTGTGGAGGCTGCCAACCTCAGTCCTGCTACACCAATGTGTGTAAATGCACATTTTCAATGAGGGACTGGCATGATTTTAAAACTACAGGCTCTTGAATGCAACATCACTTGTAGCTGCAGGCAATTTCAAACTCACAATCCATTGCCAAACAAATATGCGTTACCAAGTGATGCATAAAAATTTTATAATGCTATTGAGCGATCAGCTTTATCCAAGGTGACATGGGGTTTATGAGAGCCATAATATAATACTCTATAATGACATTATTCTAGAGGAGTTAGATGTATTACTGCTCTTGCAGCGTCATTCACACCTCCACAGCTCTGCCGCCAGCAGTGCTGAAAGTTTTTGCTAATGGACCTAATGTTTGACTTTGAAACTCCACCTAAGCAATTTCTATCTGATGCTGGCACATCTCTCCTTATTTATCTCTTTCTCTTGCTTTCTCTGCTTATCTATTGATTTCTTTTCAAATTATTTTTGTACAGCATTTTAAACTTGTTTGCTGAATTGATATTTTAGAGTGCTTCTGACTAAAAAGAATTACCCTATAAGCATTTCACATCCTAACAGACAAGTACAAATCTATTCAGAAAGTGCATCAGACACTCAGCTTATGCTTCATGGTTTGTTACATTCACACGCATAGATACATACAGACGTACTGGTTAGAATTGAATCTGATTTGTGTACCATGTTGCTGTTTCTCTCCCGTCAGAAAATGTGGTCAGAGGCCTCCGACAAACCCTCTGGAGGTGGTGTCATCTGGCAATATCATGTTGATCAACATGATTACTGACAGTGAGACACAGAGGCCTGGTTTTGAGGCTGTTTATAAAGTTCTGCGCAAGACTGAAGGTAGTCAATCAGACATTCCCTGAATTTTACATTATTCAGTTGCCACCTGCGTTGCAAACATCAGTTAAGATTGATTAGTTGTTTTTACATAGTTCCTATAAAAATGTAGGACAGGGTTTATAAATGACTCATAATTAGGTAATAAATTATTAACATGTCATTCATTATTAAGCTTTTACAGCACAGTAGGAAAAAAAATCAACTGACCTGTTGCTCGTTAACTAGTGAATCCATATTGACTCTGACTTGTTTTCAGATGTGATTGCATAATTCACCACCAGCCATTTATAACATCAGCTTCATTTGATATTTATTAAGTGTTTAACCACATTAAGTCTTTATTAATACTTAAAAAGATTCATTTTTCCATTTCAAATGAACAAATTTATATACTAAGGCTTGAACTCTTTACCTGTATTTACTTTATGCATAGATATTTTAGACATTTTAATAAGGTCGCCTTTTGTCAGTTATAAATGGTAAACACTCATTTCATAGGGAACAGATGATATAAAATATGTATGTTGTTCTTTGAAATTGTTAACTATAGACTTGCAAGTGTTTACAATCTAATTATTAACCTCGTTATAAGCCATTTATACATATTTTATGAGGGGTGGTCTGTTAAGTGGTGTAGAATGTATGAGAATGTGATTATTTGGTATGTGTTTGTTTTTCTAGTTCAAAAGTGTGGAGGTGTCCTTTCTGACAAAAGTGGAGTCTTCACTTCCCCACTGCACCCCAGCTTTTACCCCCCTTCCATAGACTGCAGGTGGACCATCAAGGTTTGCGCCACTGCTCCTCTCCCTGTCCCCCTCCTCTACCTGAACACCCCCCCCCTCCTCCTCCTCCTCCTCCTCCTCCTCCACCATCTTTAGCCTGCCATGAGAGGAATGCTGAGGCAGCACTAGAGAAGCCAAGCTGTTCAGTACCTCTTCTATCTTCATCTGTCAGGCTGCTGTTGCTGCTGCAGCTACAGCCGGGGTGCGGTGTGTGTGTGTGTGTGTTTTGGTTTCGTCTACTAGTGTGTTGTATGTAGCATGTGCTGTGTACATGCCTGTTAGAATGTGTTACAGCTTGGATGTTTCCATATTCAGTCCACAAGACACGCCACTACACGATACCTGTATATGTTTGTGCGTGTAGGCTGAGGAGTGACATGCATGGCAAATAAGGGTGTGATGAACCAATCACCTCTTCCTCTGTTCTGTAGGTTGCTACTGGGAACAAAGTGCGGGTAAAATTCACCCTGTTCCGCATGAAAGAACCTGGAGTGGACATCCATTCTTGTCATAAAGACTATGTGGAGGTTATGGGTCACAAGTAAGTATTGAACACCATTCAAAGTGTGTGTGTGTGTTTTCTGCTTGTAAATTAATGCAAATAACGGTTCATTTTATTAGTTCATTTCAAAGTAGATTTGATTTCATAATCTGTATCATCAGTAAAATATGTCATTACTCTTTTCAGGTAATAAAAACTCAAAGTTCCAGCTTGGCACTAAACTGAAAACATCTCACTGGCAATAACATGAGGTTGAAACAAACCCAAGAGCCAAGTTACATGTAGACATCCATTAGTTAATAGATCGACTCCTGATTCTGCTTAAAGACACTCCATGTGCCATAGTTATGTTTCCACATAGTAATCCATTCATGTTTTAGCAGCATTTTTGTGAATAGGTGCATTGTTGGTTTAATTAATATATGTAAAAACACAAATAAGCACTATTACTTGAATTTTGCAATTAACCATTGGTCTTTTCCATCAGGTATTGTGGAGAGGTGTCTTCTTTGGCCTTTACTAGCACCACCAACATGTTGGACATTATGTTCCACTCTGATGAAGCCTACACTGACAAAGGCTTCAGAGCTGAATACAGCGCCTATGATCCCTCAAATCGTGAGTTTAAAGTCTGTCACATTTATACACAACATTCGGTGATATGGGTGAAATGTGACAGCAACACTCATAGCCTGTCATTACAGAGCAAGACAGAGTGTAACTGTGTAGTCTGGGAGACGCAGAGACAGTGGCAGACTGACAGTCAAATAGAGCTGTTTAGTGATCGAGCCACAGAAATTGCAGCAGTGAAACTCAAGAGCTAGACTAATCACCAGAGAGCATGTTTATTGGGTCCATTTTATTTGCCACTGTCACTCAGCAGCATTCTACTTCCAATACACTCTGCTCTTTATGTTGTCTCCCATCTTGACTGAAATGGATTTATAATTGTTCTGATCAGGGACAAGCATTGGAGACATGATGGATGTTACGAACATACACTATCACTCCCTCTCACTCAATTTGTCACCATCATCTTTTTTTTTTGTGCTCCCTCCCACTTTTGTCCATTTTGTGAATAGCTTGCCCCAATATGTTTACCTGTGCCTCGGGCATCTGCATTGGAAAGGCGCTGCGGTGTGATGGCTGGAATGACTGCGGTGATATGAGTGATGAGAGGGGGTGCAGTAAGTTCTCCCTTGACCCAGTCACACGTTCTCTCTTCCTTCACTTTCCTTATTTCTTATCCACTCTAATATTTCCCTCGTCGCTCCTTAAAGGAGTCAACTGGCAATGTTTCACATGAAGGCCGATTTCTTCTTCTCTGAGAAAGACTGGTATAATAACAGGGGCTGTGACATTGGATGTTAAATGTATACGTTAAAGCCTCTTTTATCACTGGGTTTGTAAAGTGTAGGCATCAAGGAATGGTTGTCTAATAAAAGACACTATGAAGTCATATCTTCCTGACACCATGGAAAGACAATTTAAATAATTGTCTTGATTGGAAACAGCCTAATGCAACAGTTTTTACCCCTTGGCCAACTTCTGGCAGAAGCAGTGCTGTAATCATTTTGTCCATCCGTCTGTCCTTTCAACAAAATAATCACATTATCTGAAAAATGCATTTATATATCTGCAACAAATTTATACTGTGGATGCATCTAGGCATGGAGCACAAGCCTTTTGAAAATAGGTCACCTTGACCTACGTTTTCAAGGTCAAATGGCCTTGTGCTTTTTGCAGTTAGAATATCTGAGTACTTTCAAATATATATATATATATATATATATATATATATGTATGTATGTATGTATATATATGTATGTATGTATATATACACAAAGACAATCTAATCTAAATTATAGGGTAGGTACCTATATTTGCCCGAGGGGGATTAAAAGTGTGCGGGACATTATGTTTTTCAAATGCATTTAAAATGTTTTAATGGAACATTCTTTGCAGTGTACAGCATTTTTTTTTAAAGTAAATTTGTGAAACTCTGGGGCAAAATGCATTGGGTCTCAAACATTTGTATCTTTAGCATTTGTCATAATAACCCGAAATTAATTTGTTTTCTTAGAATAGACCTTTTACATCTGTGAAGGGAGTGGATCCCCTTCATAGTGTCACTGATGTTTCTGCTGAAACGTCTTGTTGGTATCCAGTACTGTATTAAGGTGCCTTACTGTCGAATACCTGATTTAATATCCATAAAAGACTGGATCTGGTTATGTATAAATATGACACTTTGGATGCATTTCTTACTTGTGTTGTTTTAGTATCAGCTTTTCCAAAGCCCCTTTACTTTATTCATATGTGACATTTATTTAGTAGAATAATCCACATTTTCTTTCACTGTTTTTTGACTAACCTCTAGATACCATCTGTAATTTAAATACTAATGTGGATCCTGTTTAAATCACTGCATATATTTTATATATCTTCAATTCAGACAATTCAGACTTTTTTCCCGTGCAGGCTGTGCGGCCGACCAGTTTGCTTGCACGAATGGCATGTGCAAACCAAAACTGTGGGTGTGTGATCGAGTCAACGACTGTGGAGATGGTAGTGATGAGGTGGCATGCAGTAAGTATTTCCAACTCTCAAGGTGCTCTTTAAGGGACACAAAACCTATTTAATGCTATTCTAATTGTGTTAACATTAAAGGCACATCATTGCTAATGCTCTGGTCACTGTCTCCTGGGTTGTGTGCAGTCATTATTCTATCAGTAATAGAGTTTGTTTGAAGACTTAACCAATTTGCTCATCATCCATTCATACATTTAATCATGTGTAATACACACCAAATGAATGGAGTCAGTGATGTCCGCTGTGGTTACACCACTGCAGCCTCATTCTAAGCTCACAGGTTTCAATTTTAATGTAGTTATCTATATTTGATCATAAGTTACTCACTCCTTTGTTTCATTGCTTTCAGGTTGTGAGGATAATGAGTGGCGTTGTGGAGATGGGACGTGCGTGCCTCAGGATGTTACATGTGATGGCAGAAAGGATTGTGAAGATGGAAGCGATGAGGCCTCTTGTAAAACCTGTAAGTGGCAGAAGGTATTCTTGTCCTGTGTAGTCAAACATCTCAAATTTATTTAAAGTTATAACCTTGTCCAGCCTTGTTACAGTAACCATCAAGCAATTAACCTTCAGAGAGTGTAGATTTAGACTTTACAAAGAGGCTCCGCTGAAGAATTTGTTCTTTATTTGAAGTGTTCTTTTTTTCACTCATTTTTCACACATTTTTTCCATCTTGTTTCTTCTTCAGTCTTTATCAATTTCCCTTTCACTTGTTCCACCTTCGGTCGGAGAATGCACTCCTGCATTTCCTTTTGATTTTCACTTCTGTGAATAAAAAGGGATATTAGACCTCAACCCCAATCAATAAGCCCAATCAATGCAATCTGCTCCTCAATCACTATGCATTGTGCATTCAAGCCTTACTTTGAAGCCTCACTGATTGCATAGTGTTTTACCGGTTAAACTTGGCTGTGCTCTAACGCTTTGATTGAAATATGGTATGTGTTTTGATTTTCCGGATATCTCTACTCCATTTCAGCTCCAAGTATATGCTCTGACTACAGCTTCACGTGTAATAATGGTGCATGTGTCAACAAGGTGAATGCTGAATGTGACCGCATCAATGACTGTGATGATCATTCTGATGAGGCTGGATGTGGTAAGAAATGTCCTCATCTTTTCAATCCCTATAATATGCTATTTTTTTATTTGTTCTAAAATTTATAAAATAGATGAAAGTGGATCTAATCTCTTCAGTGTCATTCAAAGTAGATTATAGAGGAGCTGGGTTGAGCTTCACGTTGGGCTGTCTGTTAGAAAAGAGCCCCAGGCTTTGACTGCCTTATTTATTTAATTCTTCTTTGAAAGTGGCTCTTGTCATCTCTGAAGTTTTTGTTTTTTCCTCTATTTAAGCCTTAGGCTGGTCTGTGTTTTTTCTATTTTTTCATCAGCTAATATGCCAGCCTTATTAGGATTCCAAGAGTCATAGCTTTCACAGCCAAGGCCATTGTCATAATGGCTCCAAGTCAACTTAATCTAATTTTCAGATTCCTCCCTCTGATCAGTCATGCCAGTCTCCCCTTGTGTTTTAGACTCAGTCTTCAGTGCCCCTTGCCTCCCATTTCTTTCTCTGTTTAATGACAGATTGTGGGACGCGGCCCTATAAGCTGAACCGAATTGTAGGAGGTCAGAATGCAGAGCTGGGGGAGTGGCCCTGGCAGGTCAGCCTTCACTACCTGACCAGTGGACATGCTTGCGGTGCCTCAATCCTGTCAAAAAAGTGGCTCCTCTCAGCTGCTCACTGCTTTAAAACCAGCAGTCCTACGTAAGTCTCAGGTTAAATATCTATAAGACTATGCACATTATGGAGCAAATTTCCTTTTGCATGTTCCTTTAATACATTTTGATGTATAAACTATTATCGTTTCCCTGATATTTTATTATTCATAATGTTATTTAAAATTTTATCAGATCCTGTTATGCAATACATATTAAAATATGTATCCTGCTGGTAAAAAATAGAAATGTTCACAACAGAGGACCGTTTATATTCTAATTGCAGTGTCTGAAAATTAGCCCCTGATGATACAGTTAATTCAGAAAAACCTTGGGGGGGCTAAATTTACATCTTATGCATGAAAGCATAACAGTGCATGCATCAAAGTGCCCTGTAGGTGGAGCACTCACCATGCTGTTTGACCTCAGTTACTCTTATTGCTTCTGAGCAGGGAATGCGTTCATTTTCAGATATTCACTGTTGGTGTTGATATTTTCTATAATGCTATTGACTGTTAGCAGTTTTTAGACATATAATGAAACAACCTAATAGAATTTTTAGGACAGATACAGCCCAATATAATAGCACTGAGGTAAGTATTTCTTTCAGAAACTTCAGGTTTAGGTTTTGACAGATATGAAGATAAGTAATGATTGTAGTTACTTGTTACTGTTTTAGTTGCCATGAATATGTAACCTTTGCACCATGATACTGCTCTGTTTCCTATTATAGCTACCTCATTCCATCCAACTGGCGAAGCTATAGTGGCATGCAGGACCAATACAACCACCGTGACGTACAACAGCGCAGAATACAGAAGATCATCACCCACCCGGATTACAGCCAAATGACCTTTGACTATGACATTGCACTGCTGGAACTCAGTGAGCCGCTGGAGTTCTCCAACACCATCCAACCCATCTGCTTACCCTCTTCCTCCCACGTCTTCCCTGCAGGCATAGCCTGCTGGGTCACAGGCTGGGGTGCACTCAGAGAAGGAGGTATAATATGTGAATTCATGATTTTGGGTAGTTTAGTAGTCGGTTAAAGTGGTTGTTATGTATATTTGTAATATTTATGAAGTTGTTCCAGTAATGGGTGACCCACTCTACAGTACCATTGTTCCTTCGCATATCACATCAAAATTAAGACATCCCACTCCTCCTCCATCTTGTTATTCAACGAGGTATTCATGTCCTTCATCTTCTTTGGCTTCCTCCTTGTTCCCTTCATCTCTTCTTCATTCCATTTGTGTCTTCTTTCCTTTAATGTCCCACCCATTTCTTTTTTTTCTTCCATCATGACATACTTCTTCTCTGCTCAACCCTCCCTCCCTTTTCTCTCATCTTTTTCTAATCTGCTCTCTTCCATTAAGCCTTTTTCCATATCCATGTATCAAGACAGACATCACCTCTCCTGGGAAGCCTCTTAAACCTTCATTAGCTAACACTAATCCAGCCCATTAGCACCTTTGATGTTAGTGATGAACAGAGAGGTCATGTGGTGGAGTGCTGACCCCTTTGTCCTGTTCTTACAGGTCAAGCAGCACAGGTGCTACAAAAGGCATCAGTGAAAATCATCAATGACACAGTGTGCAACATGGTCACAGAGGGCCAGGTGACCTCCAGGATGATGTGCAGTGGATTCTTGGTTGGAGGAGTTGATGCATGTCAGGTGAAATGTGTGAAACATGTTCCCCAGAAATGAATGAAAGGGCAGAGCTTCAGTAGATTTTTTTTTCTAGAATTTTTAACACCCATAAAATGCACTGAAACTCAATCTAATAATCATTCTCACCCAACTGTCCCACCAGGGAGACTCTGGAGGCCCCCTGGTGTGTTTTGAGGAGAGTGGGAAGTGGTTCCAGGCCGGCATAGTGAGCTGGGGTGAGGGTTGTGCTCGTCGAAACAAGCCAGGCATCTATTCACGTGTCACCAAACTGAGAGGTTGGATCAAGAAGGAGACAGGAATTTGATGATGTGGTGAGAACCAGGGAAGGGGATCCAGATGGGAGAGATGTCGTAGTGCTAAAAATAATGGAGATGGAACATTTGAGTCTTAATTAAGGACAAATCTCTCCAAGATTTATTTTTTTAGCAGCAGAGTTGCACTGAGGGTTTTGTTGCATGGACCTGTTATATGGTTTCTTCCCCCTTTTTTTCCCACTCAAGACTCAGACATACCCACACTTAAACATTCAATGAAACCACACTGGATCTTTTGTAGTTTCTAAATCTATAAATCATCATTGTGTTTGTTTGTTTTTTTAACCCTGAAAACATCATTTTAAATTAGTGCATTTATACAAGTCCTACGTTAGTCTATTCAGATGGAAGCAGGCTGTCAACTTGAAGTTTTTAAGCAAATTTCTGAATACAATTCCACAGTCTGAAAAAATAATTTGTTTCTTCAGCTTTTGTGCTTTATATTCATTAACAAGTTGAATGTGTTAAACCTCTTAGTCTGTAGACAACATTGCACTTTACCAATGGCCTTTCCCAATTGATAAAACTGAAGGTTGTTCTTTTAAGGACATCAATACTGCTTTTAAGATAGTTAATACATCTTTAAAATATATTCCAGGTGGTCATTCTCGTGAGCATCACATAAGTTTGTAAATCAGTAAGGTGTACTGGTATACTGAGTGAAAATAAAGTCCACCAGATTTGTGCATGGGCAAAAGCATCAACACGGTCTTGAAGAAGGCTGATTTGAGACAGGGTTGATGCTTAAACTGCTGAAAATTGTGGTTCTACATCAGTATTTTAATATTAACAGATGCTTACTGGCCTTGCCTGGTCTGCAAAGGATTTTCCAAAATTTAAATGCAGAATGGGGGTTTTGGAGGATAAGGATTATATCTATCTGGCTCTGCACAGGTCACCTAGCTAAACTCAGGGTGGTCGGTGTCTACAGTCACACACCAAAGAGCCGAAGCATGTCACCGAATTCATAAGTGGCTGCTAGAGCACTGCAATGAGTTCTTATCTTTGGGAGTTTCTTCTTTTGGCCATGGCTTAATGAATTAAGTTTTAAATCTAAGATGTGACTGGGGGCTTTTTCACTATTTGTATTCATCTATAACATATCATGCAAAATTCTAAGGTGGATAAACAGACCAAAGATTTGTGTATTATTTATTAAGAGGTATGTTATGGCCATACTTTATAATCTTTTTTTATTATTATTTGTGTGAATTGATATACAGGATGTTTTTATATGAAAGACTTCAATAATAAATATCTTTTATCTGATTCCTCAGCACCTAATTGTGTTACCTGTTTTATTTGTCTGGGTTTCATTCAGTGCCATGTTGTGCATAATAAATACATGCCTTGTGAGACCTTGTCCCTTCTCACAGTAGAATCATAATGAGCATGTACATCTCCTCCCCGTTGTGAGCGGCTTGCCTACTACCTGGGGAACAGAGGTGACACAAGAAACTCATATTGTCAAATAATACCTACCTTTGTCACAGCTCTATCCTATTACCCTACAAGATGGGCACGTCTGCATCAGGAGGTGGATACACATGCAGTAGGGGTTCTACTGTCTCATCTGTCTTCATTAAAAGCAGCGCACCACTGGGAGAATAGGAAAATCAACATAGACAGTGCTGCTAATTTATGTATTCATCATTGTTGCTACATGGGAAGCTTTGTTTGTTGCTGTGCCTCATATCCATGAAGCTAACTCACCAGGAGGATGAACTCCCAAGATTCAAAACAGCCAGTTCTTTATCGGAAATGGTTTTATTTAAATATAAATATGTGTACAAAGGTACAAGCAACAATAGCTCATTTTTAGCAAATAAAATTCTTAATACATTATTAAAAGAACAACCAAATGGCAATTAGTTGTGACCCAAAAAAAAAAAAAGCATATTAACTGCATTCAATGATTGATGAACAACTTATAGAAGAAAATCTGTGGACCCAAATAAACAAGATAGATACATATGTATATAAAGATACTTTACAATATAGCAGCTTACACGCTGTACATTAAGGCTTATATAAAATATAAAAATAAAGACAAGCGATGATATTTGCTTCCTCACTTTAAGTGTTCTCTTGTAGGCTGCCTGGTAACAGCTTTTTAGACAAATGGCAGTACAGGCATCCATACTGAAACATCCAGGAAGTGGAATGCAACTGGACCAGGTGCAGAAACCAATGTCTCAAACATGAAATGGACATGAATATAAACGCTGAAGATTTTCACTAGACACATCATTTGCATGCAACAGAGAGAAAGTATGGGCTCAGCCATTTGTACAGTTATTTCGTGTTTAGGGTAGTACTGTTTTTTTGTAAACATGTTGAGAAAATCTGATTGAGTTGTAAAACTTGAGTGTATGGTCCACATTAGGACAGCCTAACACATCTAACCACACCTGAGCCTGATGAAGTTGAAGCTGCATTCAAGTTTATTTCAAGTTCAAGATTGCCACCATTTTTTTATCCAAACCACCACATTTGATTGTTCTGGTAAAAGCCTATTCTTCATTCTGCAATCAGAAAACACAGTAGAAAACAGTACCAGGGGTAGGACAGCAGTATTCAGCTTCAGCCTCCCTTTAGTTCTGTACAATTATCACCATCTTTGGGTTGTCATGGCCTTACCTTGTCCCTCATGGTACAATACACATACTGTATTTAACATACAGTCTTCTGTTAAAATGAAGGCTAAATTACACATTCTCTTCATATCTCCCTCTTTTATCCAGCAGTAAGAAACACTGTCATGTCCAGCACAGGTGTTATCAGAAGAAACTCTAGGAATACAGCTCAGGCCAAAAGTATTCCACCTCTGATTAGACTCTTCATACAGCACAGTACCTATAGCACTCATTGGTCAGTAGAGCTAGCCTATTGTGCAGAACAGGATGTGACTGTCTGTGTGGATAGCTCTGTCTTTTGTTGATGATAGAGACACAAATGTGCTTAGAATTCCTTTTGCATGCCAACAAAACACCAAATGACAGACGACAATAGATTTGTTTTTTTCCTCAAATATCTCTTAGCTTGTAGTATCTTCATTCAAAGTATTTAAGAGGCCATGTTTGACATTTAGCGTTGACACAAAGTAAACTCTGGAATGCAGGTAAACAGCTACCCCAGTTATTGTTGGCCACTCAAATTCAGGAGATTTTCAAGTTGGCCCTTGCACTGGCAGAATATCTCCACAGTTTGGGTGATCATCATGTAGAGATAACCTGGTGAGGTATCGCTCTGTAATTAGAAGTTGACTTGAACATCACAATCTGCTGAATTCTCCAGCTCAGGTGCTCTACAGTTTGCATTCTTCCCACCATCAGTCACAACAAAAAGGTTGGTTATCCCATAACCAAAATCACGACTCCTTCCAAATCTTGCACAGAGATGTCCATGAAGGACAATCCAAGTAAGGAAAGTCATTGTTCATGTTAGTCCAGCCACACATTTATGTGGAAGTGACATTGGTTATCGACTCGCTGCTTCTATTCTTAAATAATTTGTCCAATCAGACATGTGTCTGCATACGCTGCGAAGGCCGGCCATAGTCAGACTGCTGGGAGGACACCTGTGAGGAGGCGTAAGAGAAGCGGGAAGAGCTGGACACTTTGCTGGCCTGATCCGACTGGTCATATGCATCCACTTTCTCATAAGAAGCAGGCTTAACATAGCTAGTGAAAGCACGGCCATAAGTTGCAGGTAGGTAAGCGGAGCCACTGTAGAGGGGGTCAGTGGGATAAATGTTTGCTTGCTGGGCAGGCTGCTGCTGGGCAGCTTGCTGGTGTTCATAAGAGGATCGGGTCACAGTGGTCGTGGCATATTTATGGGAGAAGTCATAGATACGAGGCTGGGAGCCGTGCTGTCCGTACATAGGGCTGGGGGAGGGCAGCTGTGATGGAGTGTAGACTGGTCGAGAGTTTGGTACATATTCAGAGAATCCACTGCTGCGGATATGGCGGTCATCATGCCCACGGACATTGTAGTAGCCATTGGTGGGGTCCTAAAAGAAAACAAGCATGACAAGATTCAGGAATGTGTATTTAATGTAATGGGAGTAAAATAATACATACTTGTTTCTCTGAAAGTGTATAAAGGTAGAGTTTTAGTTCTACCTTGATGTCTGATCTTTCATCCTCCTCCTCTTCCAAGAGATCACTATGTTCTGTGCGTGATGTCCCTGGAGACTCGCTGCTGTTTGGAGCCTGAGGGAAGACCAAGCATTTGAAGAATTACTGAAATGGACAAGACCTCATCTGGCTGAGAGCAAAACACAGGCATTCAATTACAGCATTGGTGAAAATGTTATTTACCATGGGCTCTTTGACATCCTCCTCATCATCATTGCCACGGGTAGCGTTGTGATCACTGTGAACAATCTGAACTCTGATGTCACTCTTAGATAGACGGGTGCATCTCTTACCTATGGAGATTAATAGGGAAAATATGTCATTTGTAGTTCATTCTATATACATAAGTGGAAGTAAAAACCAAAACAGATATAAAAAAAAAAAACTAGAAATCAGAAACATTTTGTCTGTTTAATTTGAAGAATTGGCTGCCCATACTAACCGTTGAGCTCACCTTTGCCTGTGTGCCTGCAGCACAGAGAGACCAAAGTAATGACACAGATGAGCAGCACACAGCCTCCACCTACTGCTCCACCAACAATAATCAGCATAGGCAGGGCTTCTGTAATAAAAACAGTAACAAAAGTGTGGCACAAGAGGGTTGGGGTAGATAGTTGTCAAGAGAAGGGGGATGGATGAAAATAGCAGAGGATAAATGTCAGTGTACGTGCAAATCACAGCAAAAGAAAGAAAAGAGATCTACTCATTTGTTTTGCTAATTCTAGAAACGTCAGCTCCTATATGAATTCATCTGCGCTAAGCCCTGTCCTCCTCACCACAAGCATATGCTCATGCGGGCAATCCAGCATCCCACAGCCTGGCTATTGTCTCTAATCTCTCTAAAAGAAGGGTAACAAGGCCTGACATGCAATGAAGCAATAGACAGTAATCTAATTAGAGATTCCAGGAGATACCGCTGCCCATTCCTCTGGAGACCCCACTCTGCTACGTTGATGTAAATTACTGGCGAGGACCTTACTTTTGGTGTCTGCTGCAACAAAGGCTTTGACTAGCAATAGTGTAGTAGTACTGGCTAATCTTAAGATTACCTAATGGGGCTTCAGTCTTAAGACGCTGAGTTTGGCTCTGACACAGTGATAGAGAATATGAGACCAACCGCGAACACATGTGGCTTCATCTAATTGACTTTTGTCCCTAATCAATATCTATGTTATAGGGCAAACATATTCATTAAAGGAACCATCTGCTGATTAAATCAAATCGATCTGAAGAGTATAATTAAGATAAGCACAAGACAGCAGCACTGCATTCACCTAATCTTGTCCCCTACGCAGTAGGGATTGAAACTATTACTATAACATGCTCAGATGGGGATTATTACACTTATCAGTTTTGTACCTTGCTCTTTCAGTGTGACCAAGGCAGTGCCGGTGCCGAAGCGGTTCCAAGCCGTACAGTTGTATCGCAGCTGGAAATCTTGTGCCAAAGTCTCAGACAGCACCAGAGAAGACAGGACTTCATGGTCGCTGGTCACCGTCTGCACTGAGTAACGACCAGAGGAGCCAGAAGACAGAGTCATGTCACCAAAGGTCCACACCTGGGGAGACAAGTAAGAGAATGGAAAACAGGGAGTAAGTTGCATTTTTATGTGAATTCTTCATGTCTGCACAAAGCAGAGGCCAGCATGGTGGTTCATCCTTAGATATCTGCCAGCCTTCTGACTGAACATCAGTTCTTCTCTGTGTTCTGCCTTCTCTCAGCCGACCTCTGGGGTGCTTCATGCCTGACACAGCTCATGGGCTCATGTTTAAGCAGCCTCCCACGTCTGCCCTGCAGGTGAGGCCTAAGGAGGGTTAGGTAGCAGCACTACGAAATTAGGCTCTTCTATTGCTTCCAGCTCAGGGCCAGCAGGGCACCTGTCTCTCACTCCTCCTCACACCCTAATTATCCTTTCTCAGCCCAGTGTATGTTCAGCAGTTCAACGGGGTCAACCGAGTGATGCCTCTTGGGCCTCTAATTGAATGTGGTTTGGCTGAAACCTGCAGGAAGCCTGTCTCCCACAGCTCTTTCAACACTACTATCTCTCCAGTCACTGTCTGGGCAATTACAGCTGTGAATATGAGTGTATTCATATTTGTTAGTGTGTGAGCATGTGCTGGCACAAAGATGTGAAGGTGAGGTCAGGGGTAAAGCTACTGTGAGTGACTGTTCTCCTATGGGTGTGTCTAGGAGGGACACAGAATATGCAAGCTTCCCAGGATAAGTGAATGACGTACAGGACAATCATGAGGTTCACTTACAATCTTATCAGGTGGGGGGCTGCTTCCCACCCGGCATTCCAGCTTGCCCTTGGAGTGCTTGACAGCATGCTGCGTGGCATCTGCTGTGATGATAGGAGGGCCTGGTGTGAAAGAAATAGAGAACAGAGCAGAAATAATGAATAAAAAGAAAAACAGTATTAAACAAATCCCACATGTTAAGTTGTTAAGTTTATTGTAACTTTTTTTTTTTTTTTTTTTAAGTCTACGCCTTTTGAGCAACATAACAAACAGGCTAAGGACAGATGCGACTCACCATTTACAGTAAGAGTAACATCTCTTTCTGCAACTCCAATCCGAGGAACAATGGCCTTGCAGGTGTATACTCCAGCATCCTCCTGGGTAACAGCCTTCAGCTGCAGCGTGTTACTGTTACTGAGCACCTAGAGACAGACCCAGAAGGACAAGTGACAAGTGTGTGAGAGAGTGAAGGTGCAAGAGAAAAGCTGGCAAAAGTAGATAGGGACCTTTATTAGTTGCATGCTCATTGTGTAGGAAACCCAGAGGTGGGCTGACCATTGTAACAAATGCTGGTGGTTTGAGCTTAATTTCTTTGTGAAGAGCTTTAATCAGAGCATTAAGCACTCCAGCCACCGCTGAGTGACCGTGCTGCTGGGGAGATTGTTGTAATTAAACAATGGGGACAGGATTGCGCATACTATGGTGTGAGTGGGCCTTAGCCTTTGGAGCTTCTACACTTACTCACTCCTTAGCTCATTGATCCTGTCATTCCATCAAGCTGTGATTAATCCATTTACCCCCACTCCATCCTCCCCCCTCCCTCCTGTCCTCACACCCCCCCCTCTCACTCTCTCCAATTTTTTATTTCAACGCACTTATGGAGTAACCCAATTAATCCATTACTCGTGGCTATGTGAGGGACGGTGGCAGTGGGCGGATTAGAAAAATGCTTGTGTGTTTCTCTCAGAAGGGCTAAAAGCGTTTACTCTCTGAGATGACAGCATCGCTTACGCCATCCCACAGCATTCTTTTACTGGGGGTGTTTTCTCCTATATTGCCTCAGAAATTATATTAGTGCCTGTAAAGAAGCTCCTATGGGATGTCCCTACTGATGGTGTGCACAAAAAGACTTTTACCCTGGATGATGTAAAGTGAAGGTGGAAATGTCCCAATTGCTCCTCCTACAAAATTGACTTTGAAGAAATTAATACTCAAGTACAGTAAGGACTTTTTTAATGTGAAGCAAAGATATTGAACTATATGAAGTAATTCTTCAAGTCTGAGCCACAACATGGCTTGCTGGATGACTGACTGATTGATTTAACAATCGATTGACTGATGATGCTGTATGAATCTGTCATTGGACAGTTGTCTGCCAGAGGCTTTAGCCCTCAGGGAGTGTGGTGAAAGGAGGTGTTGAAGATTCAGCTGCAAAGGAATATGTAGGGGGGTGTGTGTGAGGGATTCGTGCCTCAAGGCCATGTGTGAAGGCTTCTCTCTGGAGGGAAAGTGTTGAAGGGTGGTGTTGAAGCTTTACCATAAAAAAATAAGGTAGTGACTAATGCTTGCTGCCTTACCACACTGGAGCCCTGCTTGGTCCAGGCCAGGGTCAGAGGAGGGTTTCCAGTCCAGGCACAAGTAAAGGCTGCATCCATCCCAATGTCTACTGTCATTGGCTTAGGCTCTGACAACAGTCTGGGGCCAACTAGAGTAAAGTAACACAGAGACCAAGTTACAATCAGTAAGATCATGCTTTTAAAATAAAATATAATCTAGAAAATGAGCTTAACCACGCAGCATTCAATGTTTCCTACAGTGAAACTCACACTGAACATCCACCAGGGTGCTAACATTTGTGCTTCCCACAGAGTTGGACACCTCACAGGAGACAGGATCTGTGAAGTAGGAGTAGTCTACTGTCACCTCAAGGCTGTCCCCATTTGCCTCCGAGATGGGAACTCCTCCTTTAGACCACCTGGGACAGATGAATAATCACATTATACAGTCGCATTAGTTCAGGGAAGGTTCTTAGCCATGCGTAACAAAGTGGCTATTAGCTGATTCATGACTTGTGCCAATCTCAATCAAATACTGCCAATCAACCAGCCCATTTAATCCATCCCACTCATCACTTGGCATCCTTGCTTTGCTTGTCTTATCTATTTGCCGATGGTATGATTGTAGCATATTGTATCTTAGGATATTTAAATAATTGAACTGTGTTATTAACATTATTGATCTTGTTACCTGGCTGGCTCTGTGTGTAATGTGACTGAACGGTTTAAATTAGGATGGTTACCTGTATCCGGTGATTTCCGGATTGGCTGAAGCAGAACAGATGAAGAGAACTTTGGCCCCTTCAGTCACAGTCTGAGGTTGGACCGATAGTGTCACTGATGGAGGATCTGTGAGAACAAAACTCTTATTATTGATAGAAATAATCTAATCGGTGTACAACAAAATCTCTCCACTCGTGTCAAAAGGTATGGAACTGTAATGGACATAATAGTCTAATTGCAGCTTTGCAAATATAAGCATGGATAAAATATAATGTGTTCCACACATTGTATTTTCATCTGTACTTTATGTTCTGTGGGTTTCCTTTAGTGCAGATCCATGTTGGTGTACTCACGCTGGACATTGATAGTGATGGATGTCTGTCGTCCGGCAGGTGCAGCTGGGTTGAGAACCCTGCAGGTGTAGGTGCGTCCAGAGTCGCTGTCCTCCGGAATGAGTGGAAGCATACTGACAGCCGCCTCCCGCTTTCCATCTTCCATCGGTGTCTGTAGAGTTGGGCAACAATAAAAAACAACTTTAGCACTGCTAGATGTCTGAGAGCCAGGTTAGGCATTATACTTTTAAAGAGGCTCCTTAGATTTTTATTAAAATCAAGCACAACTGAAAATCTTCTCAGTGTGGGACAAGCAAGTCACTTGCCATTTGTGTTTGCACCACTTAGGAATATCTCAATGACACTGCAGGTCTTATTTTTTCATGTGTGAGGCATTAAAATTGCCATCCTGTTCTTTGGCATGGCAGTTAAATCATATATTTTATGATGCAGCAGGGGATATTGTGCTGTTCCCACATTTCTGAGAGTGTTCCCCGTCAGCGCTCCTTGTTTGTCATCATCTTTTAAATCTATTTACTGCTCTCAGAAATCAATACGCCTAAGTGAGGAAAGGTGTAGATTCTGAGGATATGGCTTACAGCTTTCTCACTCTCACTCCTCATACACACACACACACACACACATGCACACACTTAAAACTGTGATGGCCAAGATGGCTGTGTGATGGTTTTTTAGGCAGTGACAGTGAGAAAGAAGTGTCACATCTTTGGAAAAGAGCAAGGGCAGCCATAGCCTTTTCCCCAGACAGCCAAATCAGTGGACCAGGCCTCTTCACTTCCTCAGCAACAGACACAAAAAGCATTTTTATGCTAGATCAAATCATATCAGTCCCTGTCACAACCCCTCACCTGGACAAAGTATTGTCAACTCCTAGTCTTACTAATTCTCATTCACTTTCTTTCTGGATCTCTCCTCTCTCCTCCTCTCTGCTCTACTCCTCCTTACTCCACTTCTTTTCTCTGCACTCCTCTCCACTCCTCTCCTCTCATCTCCTCTCCTCTCCTCTCATCTCCTCTCCTCTCCTCTCCTCTCCTTTCTCACTGCAGGCTCTCCCCTTCTTAAATGTGGCATTTAGCGTCGTTTAGCGTGGTCAGAGAGCATGAAAAATGTGACACTTTCCCAGCCATGGCTGGCTTACGCTCCGGCGCATCCCCATTGTGTTTCTGCATTGTTGTGGGTGATTTCTTCTCTGCAGAAACTCTACTGTATGAAACACTCATGCCTGTCTGAGCTTTGGCATGCTCCAGTTATGCTGTAGTGTCGCTGCATTAGTGAGCAAAGGGAGGTGGAGGGGGTTAGTGCAAGAGGGGGAGGACGACGAGGTGGGGTGGGATGAGGGGGGGTCAGGCATGAGTGAAAATGGGAGGGGGACTGCTGCAGTGAGTGAACAAATCTTGTGAGAGAAGGGTGGCGAAAGGAAAAAAACACAGCAAAAGACCATAGAAGACAGATGAGAAAAATAAAAAATGAAATGAAGGAAAAAGAGGAGCGATATACCCTAAGAGAAAATATTTCTGTATTGAATTGCTTTGCATTTATTTCTGCCCGCTGTTACATTTTGTGATATTGTGTGGGTGTTAGTGATTGAATGATAATGTTGGGCATAGATCTGTTTTCACCATACCTTAGAATAGATTGCTGTCTCCATGACCTCTCCATCTCTGTACCAGGTGATCTCAGCGGCAGGTTTGGCTCCTGAGGCTCTGCAGGTGAGGTTGTGTGGTGTGTGGGCCTTAAGACGTACAACAGGGCCGCCCTCCACCACAGGGTCTGAAGGAGGAACTATAAAGCAGAACAAACATACCACTCAAAACAAAAACTCATTACAGCTGCAGGCCAACACACAGCCACAGTCTTACTGATATTGAGCTTGCTGTTGCTCTTAGCTCAGCATCAATATGTTGCAACAGCAAAAGAGGCAAACAATTTCCTGTTATGACCATGTGTCTGTTAACAAGGTGCAGTTTCAAATAGGAAAAGAACAGGAACAGTTGTCGTGAAAAAGGAAAGAAAAAATACAAATAAACTCAACCTTATTTATTTCCTTTCTTGGGACTACCATTATTGCTCTATTTGCTCTTACTGTTGCAGAGTGATGTTTCAACTGAATTGCTTATTTGTTCATTTATTTGCATGGTTTCGCACGCACCACTGGCAAGCCAAGCGTGCCACCCCTGATGAAGGCGTCTATCTCCCCAACCAATAAGAGAAGGCGTAAACATGGAGTTTGTGCTGGCCTTTCTCGCTCCCTCCACCAAACCAATTTCACTGTGTGTATCTGAATTGTCAGAGGTCCTTCCGCTGCCGCGGCACGGACACTAATGGAATCCGAGTGCTAGGTGATTTTAATTTCCATGCCGATTCCCCTGACTGCACTCCTGCCGTTGACTCCTTTGACTGTGCAGGATTGCTTTGGTGTCATCTGGCCACATTGATTTACACATACACATGCACAGAATAAGGCCCTTTCTCTCTGTAAAACCCCTATGTCCACACATAAACACGAACTGCAGGTACTTGAGCGACACACCTGATTTCTTTTTATTTTTTATGGTATGTATAAACCGCTATTTTTGGTCTTTTAAGGTACATTTAATGGAAAGATAGGATTTCTTTTAGTTTTCCTGCCTCCACATGGGTATCTTTGTGATGGTGTGTGGGCTTGTGATGACCACGCTGGTTTATGTTGCTTTGTGCAGCTTTCACAATGACACTAAACACAGAAAGGTGGGCTGCTGAGCATGAGCCAGGTCTTTGCTTCTATTCATTTAGACCAAATGTTCCAACATGCAGCTTGTTAAATTGCTTGCCTTTCCATGGCAACCCTTTCTGTACCACGCATCACCCTGCCTCAATGAACTCGGCATACACACCTTAATAGCAACAGATTGATTCAAGGACAGGCTCTGTGATGAAAGCTTAACATTGTGTATTGATGTAAGCTACAGCATCTTGCCTGTGTAATTCCTTTGAGTTTCTGCCTTTTTTTTGCTAGTAAGCAAACACAAGGACAATTGACAGGTTTAATTAATAGAGTGATGTTCCTTTACATGCCACCAGATGCCAGCAGTGCTTTACCGAATTCAATTCCCACAAGACCAAGCCCTCACTCGCCTCACCAGCCCCCTCCTCAGCCCCTCCACCTCTGAAGGCCTATATGAAGAAGTAGATCACTCACATCATGTTAATGTAAAAACCGCCTTGCAGTTGACAAATGTTGTGGCTCACTGTAAAATGTGCTAACTGTGCAAACCCTGACTTTCAAGTGACTACGCAAGTCATTTGTGACTGCAGCAATCACATTATCCAAGACGTCCACAGTCTTGATTATCGCTTTTTTTCCTAGCTGAATCTCTTGGCTCAGCTTTGATTTAGACTTTAAGGAAATGATTTTCACCAGGAAACTAGATTTACAATGTGATTATTTTTAGTAGTGATAACAGATTTTTTTTTTTTTTATCAGTTGTAAAACTCTTAGGGAATACTCAAATTTGGTTCCAAATTATAACTTGCCCCTGCTAAGTTTTTATGGTTTTTACATGTGCATGTGTTATTTGTGCATTTGTCTACAAGCTTCTCTGCTTTGTGATGAAGACACTCCCCTGATTGTTCACAAGCACCGCCAGCCTGTGCGCCTTGGCACAAGGGCTTGCTGTGAGGATCATGTATGAGCTTTGTATCTTACCTAGTACAGTGAGCTTGGCACGGTGGGAGCGCAGCCCTGCCTGTGTAGCCTGACACTCATACACCGCGTCATCCGCCAACTCTGCCGAATCGATCAGCAAGCTGTGCTCGCCTGATAGTGGGTCGCCCATTAAGGAATAGCGTGTCCAGCCTGCATGAAGCCAACACAGAGAATAGAGTCAGAGACAAACAAACCAGCCAACGACAAACACATAATGAAAGGACTATAAAATGAACAGACTTGTGCCTTGAACAAAGGCAAGAGAAACGTGGCAAGGCTCTTTAAGACACAAATGAAAGCAAGCAGCACCTCACTGAGGCGGGCATTGAGCCGCTGTGTTAGCAGAGCAGCGTGAGGCTGGAAATGCAACACGTGAGAAGGATGCTGCATGAGGAGTGTGTCCTTTAAACACAGACACAATAAAGATGGGGTGGCTAAGGTCAAGAGGAAGCCTCTCTACCTTCTCTCTAGTCTTGCACACATTTAAATGTCAGTGAGTGACAAAAGCCAATTGATTATCTACCTTCCTACAAGACCCTTAAAATGCTAAACAACAAATTAAAGTTTGGCGTTTGCCGCAGTAGCACACCTGTCTGCAGTACATTGTTCTCTTACCCTTCATTTGTGTAAAACCCTAACAGTTGACAGAAAGACTTGGTTTCTAATGAGACCTGGCATTGATCGCAGCAAGACAGACAGAGACAGAGGGAGCAATAAACCCAGAGAAAGCAGTAGAAAAAATCTAGACAGGAATAAGAGGTCAGTGATATTACCTGGTAGATCTCTTTCTCCACCAAGTGCCAAACCATCTTTGGTCCACTGAACCATCCCCCGATAACCCACGATGACACAGGGTAGAGTAACTGACTGACCAGATACAACCACCTGGTCCTGGGGCTGCTGGGAAAAGTAGGCTGCTTGGGTGGCTGCTGGAAGAAAAAGAGAGAAAGCAAATTTTAATATCACTTGTTATGTCTGTAGTGCAATATCACCTTTATGATAATGAATAGCCAAATTCGTAAAGTCTCAAAGAGTTTATTTCTCCACTGCCATCAGTGACATATTTTACAGACTTACAAAATAAAGTGTGTACAAATGCAAGCATATGATGCCCATGAATTGGTCTGCTCACTATCTTGTATTCGTAGCACTTGCTGAGACGATGGATGAGCCTAACGTGTGAAAATATTTTTTTTTTCCTAAATATGTCTTCTAGAGGAAGAGTCAGCTGTGTCTCATAACTTATTTAACTCTTTCCCAAGACCATATGGTTTATGCTTGCTGACATGAAGCAAACACACTTCTGGGGAGGAAAATCTGCCACTCTTTCACTGTGCTTTTTAGTAAAAATGGATGTTAAACAATCAAAACTCCATTAGGGTTCCCAGAGGACCCATCCGTTTGAGCCTGCTGAAATTCAGTGGAGACACCTGCCGCTGTTCCGCTGCTGTGTTTAAGTATGGTACAGAGTCTCACAGGATTGGCTGGCCTGCCTTCACACGCACGCAGAAACACAGCGTGAATAAGGATCCACGGTTCCAACTGTTTGCACCACTATGCTAAAGATTGAGTATTACAAACCCTACTGGCAGGGGAAGATGGCAACACTCCAGAGGTAACTAATCCGTAGGGGAAGGTAGGAGGAGACGGAGAGAGGGAGTCGGTTGGTTATCTAAGTTGGGTGTCTGTGTGAGTCTCGAGGAGGACTTAAAAAAACCTTTTTTTCTTTGTTGCTCAGTAGAGAATGGTAGGGAAGGGGGGCAGAGCAAGATAAAGAGGGTTCTATTCAGGCAGTGTTAAGCCCCC
>JAPSES010000228.1:4585040-4601392 GCA_029822895.1 Maxillicosta whitleyi
CGCCGCTGGATGCACATGGGGCTAAGTTTATGTGTGTGTGCACTTCTGCGTGTGTGAGCTGGGTTTGACTGTGTGTGTGTGTGTGTGTGTGTGTGTGTGTGTGTGTGTGTGTGTGTGTGCAACTGCTGCTCTGAAAATGTGTATGTATGTTTATATCTATGTTTATGCGTGTTCATCTAATGTGTAAATGAGTATGGAGGGCGGGGCAGTGTTAATAGGGAGAGCGACTTGTCAGGCACTGGGGGGCACATTTAGCAGCTACTTTGACACAGCGACTTTGCTGCTTCTGTCACATGGCTAGACTTAAGCGCAAAACAGTCTCTCCAACTTGGGCACAACCTATTAAAGAGCTTTGCGTCAAACACTGCACTCTCTCTACTTCATCTCAACTGATACATTCACATCAGGAAGGATCAGGAAGAGATGGACAGATGTCAGCAATGATCCGTCCACCACTGGACATCTGCCTTGATAGAATTAGATTGAAACAGTCAGCCTCTGAGTGAGTGCGTTGTGTGTGTGGTGGTGGTAGTGGTGGTGGGGGGGTGGGGTTGGTAAGTAGGTTTTGATGTGGCCACGCCATGATGCTAAAGACGGAGAAAGATAATGGCACTCCAAATGACCTTTAGATAAAATGTGGATCTAACATGCACAGTGCAGTGCATTCATTACCAAGTCACCACCATGATAATCAGTTAGACCATTCGAAATCCGAACAAACAGAAAAAATAACTCAGGTCGTAAAAGCAAAGTCCTTGAAACAACGTAAAATAACATCAGTCTCTTTTGTTTGAAGAGCTAAGCCAGAAAAGCTGTAGAAACCCACCTCCTCTGTACACTCTCTGTCCATTTTACCGTGTTTTCACAATGACACTTAACTCCATATGTTCATTCACTCTGAGAGGCTCCTAGCTGCATTTGCAGAGAGTCCCTATTTTAGTCATGACTTTATTCCATGTCCTCATTCCCATCCACTACAAAGAGTGCAACATCCAGTCCTGTGGGGTCTATAAATATAAGTGCTCTCAACTTGACTGGACAATTTGCTCCGTACAGTAATAATTCAACATGTTAAAAAATAGTGCCCGATATCTACTTCCATTTTTGCTCCCATTGGTGGAAGCAGAATCCTGCGCCCAGCTGGTGTGAGTTTTCCACAATAAGAGAAGAAAAAATAAGGAGGAAAACCAGACACAGAAAAAAAGCCCAGCACAAAACAATTGGCAAAAAAGTGTCAAGCTTGGAATAAACAACCCCTTTCCCCAAATGCCATCCATTGTGCCTTGTCTAGATAAGGCTTCTAAATCGGGCTGGAAATGCAAGCTCCATTTCTCTCTGTATGGAATTATTATCCCTTTGTTTTGAGTCAGGCTCTTTTGTCTTCCTCTTCCTGTGTGTGTGTGATGGTGTGCATGTGTGTTCATACAAACAGATAGTATTGCTGAGGTAGTTGAACTAAAGAGTGTGTCCCACAGGGGACCTTGCACCCATCTCATGTTTGATCTGTCTACTAAGCTCATTATCACAAGTCCCACAGAACTTCCGAGTGCCTGATTGGGGCTAAAAACAGATACCACCTCCCAACTTGTGGCAATACCCAACATGTGCTGCACATGTGTGGCCACTTCTGTGTTTTCCTTTGACTCTGACCACTGTACCACAGCTAGTGTTTCTATAGTGTGTCTCCTCACCCATACCTTCATGAGATCCAGACTCGCTCTATCCTTTCCCTCCCACTTGCATTCCAGCTGTACTTCCACCCAACCACCCACCCACTCTCACTATCTTTTTTCCCCATTCTGCGTTTTTGTGCCCAAATTGCAGTCTAACAGCTTTTTAAGAGCTGTTTTGCTGGAGCATAATCCTCCTAGCCTCCCCTTTCAGCCTTTATTCCATTGTGAAAATCTTGGCTCAGACCTAGACCCTTTTTAGAGAGTGGACCCGCTCAACTCCCCACACCTCCCCACCCCTTCCCTGCAGCTCTGCTGATACCCCTACCCAGGGCTTTTCTGTCATTCCTACATCCCACTACAATCCTGTCCCATCCTCTCATTCCTCTGTTTATCGCTCATATGTCTACAGTCAGTGAGCCATGAGCGTTGAAATCAATGCCTAGCAGGCCACCTTTGAGACTTATATAAGGTGTTACTAATTGTTGATTTGCTTTTGCCATGGCTCTTTCTGCCACTACACTGCTTTTCCAGACGCCGTGTCAGCTGTCATCTCTTGCCAGCCTCTCCTTTGCACTTTCTCTCTCCATCTTTTTCTCTCTATCCTGCATCCACTGTCCCTTCCTCTCCCTTTCTGCATCCCTGGTGTGAAAATCACAGGGGTTTGTGTCAGCTTGTCAACACAACACTCAAGAAAGCACGGCATGGAGAATAACAGGAAAAAAAGAGCCACTACATGTTAGAAAGACCGGAAAAACTGAGGTAAGGTAAAAATGGAAAAAGTGGGCTCCTGTCAGCTTCCAATTGCAAAGGAGCGGGCCTGAGAGGGGATTGATGGAACGCTGTAATCAGTCTGTCTCCAAGGCTGTCACCACAAGGTTTTTCTCTGCTGGAATAGGGCGCTGCACACATCAGGGCAGCAGCGAGGCTGATCGCATGGGTGAGCAGTGGCAGAGTTTCTCCCTGGGTAGCTGCTATAACAGATGCAGTGGATAGAGTAATAGAGTGGTATGCATACAAGGAGAGGAAGAAGGCAGGGGAAAAAGGAGGAGGCTGGGGTGGAGGAGACCAAGAGTGCTGATTTGACATAGTCGGTATGTGAACATATGTGAATGGTTCACACAGTCGGTATGCTGCAGTGCCCCACAATGTGCCATAAATACGTTCATTCTCATAGTGTCTCCTCACACAAGCTGCACACACACATAAAGATGCACACACACTGTCACAGTCCCATATCTTTAGGGTTTCTAGTGGGCAGAAGCATCTCTCTGACTATAATTCCAGCACAGCTTTTAAACAGCTCCCCCATTCTGAAGCCAAGAGCCAAAGAGCTGAGAGCTGACTCCGTGTAGACAGATAGCAAGTGACTGGCTGGTTGGCAGGAGGACAGGAAATAAAAAGCCATATAAAAAAGAGAGAAAAAGGGGAGGGAGTCAGTGGCAGTGGTATGAAATTGTCTGTACACATCAGCCAGCAGTGTTGACAAGATGTTGATTGAGCTCGTCTTGTCATTTCATTCCTGCTTACCCCCTGGTGTTTTAACTGCAAGACAGCTGCTGGCTGGATCTGTGTCACAGTTCCAGCCCTTTTCTGTCCCCTATACTCCTCTCTCTCTCTCTCTCGCTCTCTTATTTCTGTCTCTGTATCCCAATTTCTCTCCCTGGCTCCCTACCTCTATTTCACCAGCATTTGGATAGAAGGGCTTTCAGTATAATTTACTGTGCTTTTAAATCATTAACTTCTTGTGCTTCGCAAAAGCCCCAGTTTAGTGTGTGCATAACAGCTGACATGGTGGATAAAACAGCAATTGTACCGAACATGTGACAGAAACGCTGCTCAAAGATAGGGCAGAAAAAAAAAAAAAAGTAGATCACTTCATTCCCAGTTGCAGACATGACAAGTAAACAAAGCAAATAAATATATTTATTCATATAAATAATAGATTAAAAATCCATAAAACAATGAAGGGATAATGTTAAAATTGCCTCTATCTCTTGCTTTTTCTAAAAGGCAGCAGAAATGAAAACAAAGGAATTCTCTACATGGATTCTGTACTGGGACTCTGGGTCTAATGCCCTGGGGTGTCAATTAATTTAGTCTAGGGATTTGCGGCCTACTCTTCCTAATTGAGCCCAGTGGAGACCCCCTCGGCTTCTCAAGATAGGAAGTAGTGCGTTTCATAATTAATACTTTTTTTTCCTATATTATTATTATTTTTTAATTAGGGTGGTAATGTTGTAAATGTATGCATCTCATTAGAGCAGAAGGGCCATCTTCACTATTGTTCACGTCTGCAGTGTTTGCTGCTGGAGAGATGAGTAAAAGAGACAATCTCATTCAGTTGCTGCAATGGCACATTGAAGTCAAAGCTGTGCTTTTGTGTGTGTTTGAATATAAAACACAGCTAGCTCAATGAGAGTCTCATTAGTGTTGCTTAATATGTGTGCTTTTTAAAGCTTAGAGGTTAATGCCCGACTTTCCTCCATTTCACTAGAGCTCTCTTTAATTTGATGCATAATTCTTTTTTGTCAGCAGCTGACAAGAGCCTCTTCAGAGAAAGCAGCTGAGCAGTGTTGTGAACTCTGCATCCAACAGGAGTGCACAAAGGCACAAAAACACTTCTAATTAAACCTGTTTGAAATGTTTCTCCTCACTTTCCACCCATACTTACTCCACCATACAGAAGATATTTCTGAACTCTTCTATCTTCCCATCTCTCTGTCCAGAGAACATAACTCATGGCGATTAAACAAATTAACTCCACTCCCAGGAGAGCAACGGATCCAGTCCAAACAATGAGTGTGTGATTCACAGTGCTGCCACTTCCCTGCTCTAACAAACAGCCTTCCAATTGACGTTTATTAATCAATGTCTGTGGTTAGTCTTCCACTAGAATTTCAGCTCCCCTTTCACTGGAGGTGGGGAAAAGGCAAGTTTTAATTTAACATCAATTTTCTCTCTTCATCAGATTGTCTGTAACTTAAAACTTTTCTGTAAAATTACTGATGACTAAGAGCTTCCCGAACACAAGAAAAGCAGAGAAAAATGTGTTACCTGCCGACCTCAATACATCCTGCTTTGTGTTGAGAAAAAGAAGGGATGGGGAAAACTAATTTCCTGAAACTCCATTTCTTAAGTGTTGATTAGTAAAGGAGCATAATTAGAGTGAAATGTGAAGTCAGGGTTTTTTCAGATTGCACCGCTTCCTCTAGAAAAATCAGGCCATGATTAATGAATAAATGATTAATGAGCGAACTAATTAATCAATTAATTATTAAGCAAGCACTCTGAACAAGAAATGGGAAGGATGATGGTGAACAGTGGATATAAGAGATGGTTTGGTTGTGTGTTAGAGAAAAAAGGATTTAGAATAATCTGCCTGTTTGTTCTGTCTGTTTGTTTTGTCTTCTGTTACAGGGAGGATGAGGAAGAAGGCGGATGGGCGGAGATGGAAAGCTCATCTCTTGTTATGAGCTTCTCGAATCTGTCGGCACCACCTTGTGTGAGAGCAATGGCCTTGAAGCACTACATTCACCAGCTCCTACATATAAGTCAGGGTCAAGACTTTAGGTTACACAGCAGTGAAGCCTGGTGTAACATTTACCCGCTACAGTGATGATGTTTGTGTTGGGTTGAAAGTGGCCACATGACCCCAAAATACCTCCAAAAATGCTGAGGGTGACATTTAGTACCCTTCTCTAACCAATGTTCCCTCCTCCCCCTGTCTTTAAGTAGGACACCCCATCAATCTTTGATAATGTGCAGTGTGGGTCTCTCCTGTGTGACCAGGCTGATGAGACATCACAGCAGGGATTGATGTATGAAATGCAGGCTGCGAATGTAACTGTGATATACTGGACCGTTTCAAGTGAAGTTTGACCTTTTTTTCCCAGATATTAATCGTTGCAGTGAAAGAATATATGTCTGATATATCCCTCCCACAGGAACTCTGCACACTTCATTCTTTGGTGAGGGTTTCCTCTATACCTTTGACTAGCGGAGGTAGGGGCCCGTTTCATGTCTTCCAAAAGTCCCAAGAGCCACAACACAACAGGATATGGGACACAAAATATTATTTTATAAGCAGATGGGTTTATTGTTTCTATTAAAATGCAGCATTATTCTATAAAGCTGTATTCCCCCCCACCTCCCCTTGACACCCAGAAACATATCCTCAAAGAGAAAACATGAGAGAAAGATCTTTCATCCCTGCATATCTTTCCTGGCGTTTACTGCTGGCCTTATTAACAGACTTGTGAGTGACAGAGGCAGAGTGTGCTGGGGGAGTCTCAAGGGGCTTTGATGGGAGGCAAGCGATGGAGCTGCAGTAAGCTAAGGGCAAGATCATGCTTACACTTATCTCCTCAAAGTGCTTTGTAAAGTTCTTCGTCTGCAGACCTTTTTTTTTTTTACATTTACTCATCTTTTTACTTCTGCATATTTTCTGGACCATTGTCTTTCTTAACGGCAATGGCTCAACTGGTGCTGCATTCTGTCCTAATCACACCATGGCAATGCAGATTTCCTTAGAGTCAACTGGGTGTGAATAGGTCTTTGTCACACTGGGTGGGTTGCCTCATTGACTGTGAAAACCTGGACATATGGTGGCTGTGTGTCGGGATGTATCGTAGCATAGAATACCATGGGTTGGGCTCTTGACCCTTGCATGGCCTTTAACACCTAAACGGCTGCACCAAAGTCTGCAGAATGATTAACTTAAACACTTCATTGTCCACTTGTCCCACATTTTTGGGAGTTGACTGTTTGGGGTTTTACTTTGGATGAAGGATGTATGGTTTGCAGTTGGAACAGATGTGTGCTATGTGACTGCTTTACCAAACATATAGCACGCGCCCTTTCTCAGGCTGAGTGACACACACAGATGGACCTTGTCTGTAACACAAACTATAGGCATAAAGAGATACACAATAACAGTGATGGTATTGCTGATTGCTAGACTTGTTCAGAGAATTTTTTTTTTTTTTTTTTTTGGTCCTGGTGTATACACCTGTAAATAAAGTGCTTAATAGGGACATCGAGAGGGACAAATACAGTGACCTAACCCTGCAGATATAACCATATTGAATAAGGAAATGAGCTGTTATTCTTATTTCCTAATACTATTACTGATATACACATGTCTACATACAAGGAATAAAAGCCAAATAATAATTCCGATTATCTATTTTCACTTTAATACCTTTGGTCTGCAAAACAGGTCACATCTACAGAGAGGTCTCAGGTTTGGGGCTCTGATAAACAAGTGGAGCATTACAGGCTCTTAAGCCCATCTGGTGAGATGATCGATCATTAGACAGAGTGTGGAGATAACTCCCTCAGCTTGCCTGCTGGCTACCACTGATCCCATATCACCCTCACAGGATATGGTATGAATCACAGGAAGTTGAGATCAATCTATATAGATTGTGCCGCTTGATTACAAATGGAAAAAAAAAATCTCATTTGGCTTAGCCACTCAAATGCCTCAGAGTCTGGCTGCGTTAGCGTGAATGTGTGGGTGTCTGCAATCTTTACTTTGTGTGTGTTAAATAATAGATCCTAACTTTCTCCTTTTACTGATTTCTGATATTTGTTGAGCTCGCTCCACAATCTGTCCTACCTTCACTCATTTACTTTGCTTGGTCCATCCTGCTCTTAAATCTCACTTCTTGAGGGAGTCGTCTCTTAAATCTTAATTAAAACAGACTCCAAACCCCCCACCCTCTCAGGGACTGGCTGAAAGCAGCTTAGAACAATCAAGAGGATGGATTAGAAGTGAGAAGAAAAGAAGAGAAGAGGAGAGGCAAGAGGGAGGGGTGGAAAAAACAACAACGAGATTGCAATGGCAGAGAAAATATTGAGAGAAGAGAAAGAAATGACCCCTTTCCTTCATCCCCCTGATCCTCTCTCCTTCCCCCTTCACTCTGTTTCTCCCTCTCTCTCAGGGCTCTGGAGTCTTGGCCTGACCTATTGACATTCAGCTTCTCGGCAGATTAAGCAGCGAATGGAGCCTCTGGAAAGGGTAAACACACTGGAGGAACAATGACCAACAGGCGGCAACCTTATTGGATTCTAATTAACTGCTAGGAGGGATGGCTAGGGGCATGTTAAGTGCTGTGGGACACAAGTTAGAGCCCCAGACCTCAAGTACCACAACTCAAATCACCTGCTCCCCTTTGCTGTAGACTGTCTCTGTGTCTGCCTCCCTATTTATTTGTCTGTTGCTATTCCTCTATCTATGTGCCTACTGTTATGCACATGGCCCATGAGAATGACAAACAAAATCTTCAAAAAGCACTCCTCAGAGAGCCATTTGCCATACTAACTCTCCCTTGCTTTCCCCTCTCACCCCTCTTTTTTAACAAGGTGTAACGGGAGTCATCCCCCAGAGCTAGCTGTTTGAGCAATAAGGTAAAAATAGGCTGAAAAATTGGCAGAGATTATTTGATATTGAACAGATTGAATTATCTGGAGTGAGGAAGAGGGATGAAGGAGAGCAAAATCATTTTCCTGCATCAACCCCCAGAGGGGCACCACTGGAGGGACTGAAGAGTTGAACCTCAGCGGTCACAAATTTGAAAATACAACCCCTCCCCAGCCCAATTAACCCATCCGCTAATTTAAGAGTGAGTCCAAGCAGGTCTTTCTGTATGTGTGAACTTTCTCACTGGTGAGCGGTTCCTCTGTCTTTGAGTGGTCCCCTGATTAGACCAACTCACAATGGTGCTGTGGTTTCCTGAGTCCCCTGTATGGAACCACAAGCACTAATTAGACTGGTCTCATTAATGTGTTAGTGAGAGAGAAGGCCCTGGCCATCATGGGTTGAGGCTGAAACAGGAGGAAAAAAGCAATGCCCCACTAGAGACAGGCCATCGTCACCTCAGCAGGCATATAAAGCAATTCATTAATTGGTGTGAAAATACACACATGCACACATAAAACCACAATTGACTAAACACACACACACTCTCACACCTCAGTGCGAATACACATACTAACGTTATGAGTATTGCATGAACTCGTTGCTTGTTAACACATTACCTGGGATCAAAGAGGCAAAGGCTGGAAGGGGAGATGGCTGGAGGAGTCATTATTTGTCAAGGAAAATTGAAGCCCAGTGTTATGTTTGTCCTTTGGCAAACCTGGCAGAATAGAGGTTTCATCCGTTTCACAAAACGGAGGATCTCTTCCCTTGCCACCATCATGTGAGAGTCTTTGAAATCCTCAGAGTACTTTTTTTAATCAAAGCTGGGAGGAAATGAATCAGAGCTTCAGTTGTGATCCAAGCCTGGAGGTATAAAAGGGATCCACATGACCACTGTCCATTTCCACACCATTACAGCAACAGTCATGGCTGTAATAGGTTGAATTGGGCCATTGATTTCTCTCATGCACCCTCTCTTTCACCCAAAAAAAAACTAGTCTGTACCAGTTCTGAGATATTCCTAGTTCTTTTAACAAAACATCACATGCTCAAAGACAGCTCGCACAAAACGTAAACCTCAGGCCAATAGAAGAGCACACACATATGCTCACCCCACACACAACCAAGCTTGTGTCCCAGCTTCAGTTCCTGGGGAGTTAAACAAAGGACTGAGTTTAAATTGGCTTTTAAAGCACTCCCCAGCACAATCAGGGAGTTGACTCGAGCTACTATAGTGTGTCAGAGGACTATTTAGAGAAAGAAGGGTAGTTAGGCTGAGGTCTATAGTGCAGTGAATGGTTAATCTAAAGTGTGACGGCTCAAGAGCTTCCCTCAGCTGGCTTCAATGGATCTCCAATCAGGCCTGACTACCTCTCAATCTTTGGTCAGCTGGTTTAACTGGCTTGTGATTGAGTGGAGTCATTAAGGGCCTATTTATCTTTCCCCCTATCATAGTCTTGAAAGACTAGTGACATGTTCAACACACCAACGCACCGCCTACCCATGAACCTGAACAGATGCACAACTGCATTTGCACACGCACAGCATTAAGCAACACAACATCATGTTCCTCTGAACACAATCCTTTCAGTTTGTGGAGATCTGAAAACACTTTTTTTTTAGCTGTGAAAAACTTTCAACTCCTCTTTCTCTTTCACCTGACGTCCTGCCTATTCTCAGCTTTTCTGCAGATTTGCAACCTCTGAAAAAAAGCGGCTCTATCTGGAACATTTAGTGCAAGAATCCTTCGAGGATTTGGCATGTGCCTGTGTTGAAAGTGTAATACTGCCTGAACAAAATAGCAGTCCGGGTCAACCCATGACCCCTCCCCCCCACTCCCCTCACACACACAGACTCTCCTAAACAAGCCACAACAAACAGCTTTCTACAGCCACTCTCTTCCTTTGATCTAAAAAATCAGAGATGAGATCTGTCTCTCTCTTTCCTCTCTTCTCTTTGCCCTTTTCTCTTTTCTTTACAACATCTCCTTATATCTCACTTTCCCCTCCCGCTGAGCAGGTGTATTAAATGATGTGACTATTCCAGCACCACTGGGCCGCACCTCAAAGTGCACTCTGTGAAGAGGGCTTTTCTCTCCTCCCCTCTTATCTTTTATCCTTTCCATCAGCCCATCTCCTTTACTCTCCCTTTTCCTTTCCCTTTATCCTTCTCCATCCCCTTTACTTCTTTTAACATGTTTCCTAACACTCTAGAATGTGAAATAGAGAGGGCCATGGCTCTCATCAATTTGAATTCATCTACACCTCCCTGTCTATCTCCCCATGTGCATCTCTGGCTTAGCCTATTGTCTATTTAGCTATACGTCTAATTATGCTGTCTCACTTATGTAATTAGCGCAAAAATAAATGGCTGCCGTAGCTTTGTCTCTCCCCTTTACCCCTCCCGTTGCAGGCTCTGAGAAAACAAATTATGGAGAACAATAGGTACAAATGGCTTCTGCACCAAACCACATGATGGATGCAGCCTGGGTTCCCTGCATCTCATCCCTTCCTTTTCCCTTCCACACTTACTCTCTTTACTCTCCCTCCCTTCTCCATTATCTCCAGCTCTATATGTCTCTGTTTGGAAACAGGGGAGGACTTGAACACTCTCTCACCCAACTACCCTATCATTGTATGGCTGTATCATCTGTCTTCCCTTCTTGGCACTGACACTATATTCACACTGACATCATATTAGGCAAGGTCCTTTTCTATCCTTTGCTTTCTTTTTCTCTCCCTGCTCTACTCTCTCTTTCTCTTCCCCTGCTGTTGTCTCCACTGGCACTCTCTTCTCCCTTATCCCCCAGAGCATTCTATACACCACGACTGCAAAGCAAACGCCTGGGACTTTCTAAAGCAAACAGCCAGCATCCTGTGCCGCAGCCCCATCTGTGGATAGTCTGAGGAGGGAACAATCAGTCCCTCTCCTCCTCTGCCTCGTTCTCTTTCCAGCCCCCTGGGATCTGCACAGCACTGGGATGCCTCACTGAGACGGGTGCAATGTGCTGGAACAATGGTTGGGCTGCTTCCTCCAGGAGGGGTGTTAGGTTCACCTCAGCCAGCTTGGGAAGCACTTAGCCATGTGTTCTTGCCCTCCTTGCAGCAGCTTCACAGGAATGTGGCAGAAGTGAAAAAAAGCCTCAAACTAAAGTCCTGTCTTACCTCACCCTCACGTACACAGTAACAGATATACGCTTGCACACACACAGTAACTTTCTGCATGTCCAAGTGTACACCTGAGATCTAATGTTTAGCCTGAGGTGTTGAAATATCAACTTTCTATTAATCCCCCTCAGACTTGCAGTCGTTACACCTTTGTTGTTTTTTCACCTCTGCCATGCTAGAGGAAAAACAGCAGGTTTGGTTTACACCAATACAAGCGTATCCATTACCTGAAATGCTAGGCTCCTGGCAGTAAATCCCTTTGACCCCTCCACCTTGCTTTTCTTTCTTTCTTTCTCCCTTTCTTTCTCTCCCTCCCCCGTTCTCATGCTGAGCCCATCGGCGTCTCTGCATCAGCTTTCTTTGGCCAAACAGACGGCAGGAGAGAGAGAGAGAGAGACACACCTTACCCTCCTGTTGGTTCAACCACCACCCACCTCCACCACCCACACACTCACTGTTCATCACGTCTGCACAGCTCAATAACATTAACATGTTTTGTCATTGAGGGAGCAGCAGTTAAAAGCTTAATCGATAAGCTTTGACTGACACCCCTCAGTTGATCGCAAATTGGCTTCCTTCTTTAACAGACCTCCCAGGGTGAGTTTCTCAGCTCTGTACAAAATTCTGCTTAGAAAAATGGAAATAAAATGGTTTGCTACAAATTCTCAACCCCTTCACCCAGGCTTCTACAACAACAGAGAGCAGACTTTCACTGTGCTGAGAAAGAGGAGGCTCAGCTACTGCAAGCCCACTATTTTGGTTAATAGTTGAGTCACTAACACAATATTAGCCCTGGCATTTCAGGCAGTTTAAACTGACAGGAAGAAAAGATGAAAGAAAGAATAAGTAGGGAGGCTGAACTCATAGAAGCTCTGAATCCTGCTCAGGAACATGCACTGTTTCTATCACTAATAAAGTGATCAGCAGGCAAGCGATTCCTTGTTTCCTTGAATGTGTTTTCTCCGCTTGTTGGTTGAGGAGATGACATATCCTGAGAGCTGGAGCATCATTAATTAGACAGTTGGACTTTGACTAATCTCTCCAGAAAGGGCACACAGCCCTGAAGATGTCAAACACTCATCTCATCTTATTTTCCTCTGCCCCAGTGTTTGCCCTTGACCCTTGAATGTGTGTGTGAGTGTTGAGGGTGTTGCTTCTCTGAGCATCAAATGAGTCATTTATGGATGATGTATATGTGTCATAAGACCCAGAACACTATGCTTAATATTTCAGATTTTCTGTTTAGTAAGTACCACTGATGCTCAAATAACATATAGAGAGACTAAAGAGAGATGTAAAAATAAATAGGCATGTACATTTCCTGAGTGAACTTTTTTTCTGAGCCCCTTCTCAGCTAACAAAATCCTTCTCCAACAGAGCTATCTTTAATACAAGGTTAAGGAACACGGCTGGTGGAGATAACACGGGAACAGATATTGCTGCAACACAGAAGATAAATTTCAATTTGCTGTTGGTTTCTGTGTCTCGGCAGGAGATATGAAATTCTTGTCTTGCAGGGCAGGAATTGATTGGAAAATAAAAATGAATGGGTGGTCTAGTATGTCTGCGATTTCTCTGTTGTATGTTGTTTTCTGGGCTTTGGGTCTTTTGAAATGGTGATACATCTCTCTAGAAGGATGTGACACTTGCATTTTAGGGGGCAATAAAAGAAATCCAAGTCATTCTTAAAATAGCTGCTACTGTATGAACGTGACTGTTTTCCTTGGGGTGCTGTTTTAATGACATGCACAAAATTAATCCCGGTTTCTCGCTCTCTCTATTCTTTCCATTACCGTGTTTGTAGAGAAGAATAAAGAGTAAACACATATGTGCTGTCCCCACCAGTCTGTATGCTGATGATACAGCCTGAAGTACTGCAACTGGGGAAGAAGACTCCAGGCAATGGCAGGAAGCTGACACTGCCCCTCTATTGTCCTATTCCTTGTTATTTTCTCCCCAGATCCTCTGACTGCCCCAGAGGAAGACAAGGTGACGATGTGCAGAGACAGACACAAGGAGAAAGCAGAGACAAAAGGAGGAAAGGTGGAAACAGGTAAAAATAATTCCGGAGAAAGCTGAGTTCCATCTACAGTTTGTTGGCTACTTGGGTTTCCTGTGTTGAGCCACACCACAGTACACATCCAGTTAAATTGCAGCTGATAACAAAGCCTCAGGACACACTGCCAAGTTCTTTATCTGTGTTTACCCGCATGGCAAAGCTGATTAGAGACAGGCAACATTATGAAGCCTCATTGTTTCCATTCTCCTTCCAGTTTCTCTCTTCGCACACGTAGCAAGTGTGTGTGCAGGAAGGGGGAGTGGGAGGATATCTGTTTATGAAGAAGGGCAGAAAGACAATGGCATGCGTGCCTGACATGTCTTCAGGATGAGAAGAAACAGCGGGCCATTGTTTAAGATCTTGATCATTCATTACAACCTGTATGTGTGTTCTTGCATATGTGTGTCTCTCAGTCGGTTCATATGAAAAATTGTACGTAAGGGAACTTTTGAGACTTTTTTGGGAAACACTGTGACAATTAGGAGGATTTCACTTTATTCTCTAACCCTTACAGCAGAAAAGAGACATAGATACAATGTAGATATAAATCTTAGCTTTTATAGCTGAAAGTGAATCTTGAAAATTCAGATGCAATGTTCAATAAAACACTGCAGCAGCAAAACTATTACTTGGCACTCACATAGACAGGAAATCAAAGTAGGCCAAAATTCATTTATATCTTTGCCATGACTATGTCTCCTAAATAATGCAAGACACTTCTGTTCAAGACTCAGCTGTGTTCAGATTCTGCTGTGTCTGCACTATTGTGCACCTCGTATCTAACACTTTTCATCGGTTGGCTGGGGTTCTTGCCTCCAAACTTTCTACCTCTTACCTACTTTATCCTCAAACCCTTGCATCACAGGGGCACACAGAAACAATAAAAAGAGAATAGAAAGCTAAAAGGAGGGATATGGCATGATTATATAGTGGCTTTACGTGTGCATGTATGTGTACGGCACAGGCACGGGGTAGCGTAACAAGATGGAGAAAAGGTTAATGATGCTCAGCAGTCTTCCTCTGTGTTTTCCTGCTGCTTGTCAGCTTAATCATCAAGACACTGGTGACACATCTGAGCCTTATCCCTGCATCAAGACTCCCCTTCCTCTCCCCAAATCCAAAACTCAGTTTTCCTCTGCCAATTCATAGTCTTTCTATGAGAATTCAAAGAACAGCAGAACAGCAGTTCATGAAATATGCACAGTTGCCCAAAACAAACCTCTTGGGCCATGCTGCCACTGCGTCCAGAATGATATCTGTGCTGCATGAAGAAAAGACAAATCTCTGGTAATGGGGAAAAGAAGAGATGATGGGTTGAGAAAGAAAAAGGCTTGGTCAAAGCTTATCACATTCCTGCTAGAATTCAGCTCTGTTTGTGTATCTGTGTGTATGTGTATGTATGTGTGTGTTTGTTTGTGTGTGTGAACAGGCTTTCAACTTAAGTCTGCCAGCCGCCTTCGGCCCATTAAGCAGATATGCTCTCATGTGTCCCTGTCCCATAGTCACACAGTGTGCAAGCAGGCAAAAGAGTTGTAAAAAGGAGCAAGGTGGAAAATTTCCGTGGCGTTACACTATAGTGAGACATGAGTGGTGACGCGACTTAAGAGGAAGGGGGAGAAACTTGTAATCTCAACTCACAGCCTTTGAACTTGGCCCGATGAGACGCAAGCGACCCAAAGCAAAAGGTTCCAAAGAGGAGCTCACTGAAGATTACTTAGAATACTGATGCAGTGTGGAATCCAATTCCTCTGGGAGCCCAAGGGACTTTCTGAGAAAGTAAATTATCTATGTTGTACAACACCACATAGACCTATAGTACATGTAGGTGTATGTTATCTGCCATATATGGATTTCAAGGTGCTTGAGCTAAATTTTCATACTACACATACATTTTTGAGTGCAACCAATTTTGAGCATCAGTGACTCTGTGTAAGACTGTGCCACAATAAATGAGGTCTAGGGTCTCTTAGGTTCTAATTAGGGCAGCTGTTACCATTTCCATTATTTGTGTGTGTGTGTGTGTGTGTGTGTGTGTGTGTGTGTGTGTGTGTGTGTGTGTGTGTGTAAGTGAGAGGAGAGTCAAGTTTTCTCTGTGCGTGCGTGCGTGTGTGTCAGGGTTGGGGTGGGGGTCAAAAAAAAATTCACTACTCTTTGGCTGCTGCCCCATCTCATCCAGCTGTTGCTTGTCTATCAGGGAGCAGAGGTCTGCTGGTATGGTATCCCTCTCCCCAGCTTAGAATAATGACAAAACCATGCGGAACGGTTACTGAAGGTAAAAACCTACTGACAACAACAAATGGTTAAGTGCACTTTGCCATTTGTGATCTTGAAAGCAGTTATTATGCTGTTGAAACTGCATGTGGTTCAGTCTTGAAACTACAAGCCCTGCTTTTGGCAAGGGAAGAAAAAAAGCCTAAAAGATTGTAGAATTCATTATTCTGTCTTTTGTCCCTCACAGAGAAGATCTTTGTCAGTGGGATTCTGTCTTACATTTAAATTTAATTATTTTCTCTCTTAAGTGTTAATACCACGCACTGGTTTGTCAGTGATTCTGAATAACACTGATAAGTCAAGAGCGGCTCGGTGTTGATCACTGAAAGCTTTTTGTTTTTGCATCCACACATTTGTATCCCTTAATTATTAGAATAAATTATATCATCATAATTGTCCATATGCTCACAATGGTTATATTTATACTGGGGGGAAAAAAATCAAAAACACACTCTGCTTCACTCCTGGGGAATTCAGTTTTTCATTGGATGCCATAAAAAGAAATTAGATATTATGTCTAATACATTAAATAAACTGTTTTTTTTTTTTTTTTTTTTTTTTTTTTTGTTTTTTTTTTTACGATTTCTTCAAAAGCTATTCATTTTTGACGACTTTTACGTGCTCTGCTTTGTATTGATACTGAACAGTTTGAGATACATGGAAGAAAGTAGATTTTCTCACAGCGACTAAAACAACTGGGCAACTTAATTCTGGCATAAAGCAGCAGGGGTGGCGGGTTTGGAGGGTGTGAGTGTTGG